>CM062255.1:20586063-20836630 GCA_031216405.1 Syzygium malaccense
GCCCGTCATGAATTGGTTTGGCTTATTGTGGGCAAAATGCCTTTCAAGACCCCAATTGCATTAATCTCTTCGAAATTTGCCATGGACATAGTGGATTCTATCGTAATTGATTTTTTTTGTTTGGACAAAATATCATAATTGATTCAATTTAGCCAAATTTGGGATTGGTTCAGTTGAAATGGTTCTTGTGCTTAATTCCCAAAATTGGCTTGAAATTTGGATTACCCAAAGTCCCTAAATCAAATTTTATGAAAGACTAAAATTTAAAAAAATGAATAGAAAAGAATGAATTTTGGAATTTTTTATTAGAAGCCAGTCTTCAATTTAGTTGAAAATGTTGACTTATAATAGTTTTTTTAAAACAAACATTGGTAATTGGAATTGAAACCAAACTAAGAAAACAAAGCTATTATGAAATTTTGACCAAACATTGACTTTTTCAGTGATTTAGCCTTAAAAGTTTAAAAGTCAATTGGTGAGTCAAGCTTTGATTTTTTCGAAAATTGAAAGTGTAAAAATGAAATTGACACTATCCTATGGCTTTCTATGCAAAATGACAAATTTTGACTAAGAGTTGACTTTTCCGGTAAAAGTTTGATATGAAAGTCAACTATTAAGTTAATTTTTGACATATTGTAATCAAACCGTAATTAACATACAAATGAAGGTGAGTTTGGTTCGGCTCTGGGGGGAATATCTTTGGGAAAATACAAAGGGCTTTGGGCTAAAATGGGCTTTTCGAAATGCAAGTAGTGTTTGGTAAAGTGTATTTTAAAACACACTGGGAAATAACTTTGACTTAAGTGCATTTTCGTAAAAAATACACTTTATAAAGGACTTTTGCTAATTTTTTCCTAAAAAATATCAAATTATTTGCTTGCAGAATTTAGCCGCCAGACGTTTTGACCAATCGCTAATGGCTAAATTTAGCTGCCAGTTGGCCTTGCCTAAGGTCATGCAACCCAAGCAATGTTGCTTCAAGTGATCCCAAGTGACGGCCACCTAGGGGCCTAGCCACCTTAGGCCGCCTCCCCTGAGAATGGGCGACCTTTGGTGGCGGTGGCTGAGGTAAAGTTAGGGTTTTTGAGGACATTTCTAGACTTATGAATGTCGAGCAAGGGCAACGTTAGAAGAAAAAAAGGTCTATTTGCAATTCGGAAATGCAGTATTCCAAAGTACCTCTAGACTTGCCTTAGGCTAGAGGCCTTTGGAAATCAATTGCATCTCCCCAAAGTTCTTCAAAAATTTGCCAAACGCCATTTACATTTGCCAAAGCATTTTAGGGCCCTAGAGTCCCTTGCAAATGCTAAACCAAACGCACCCAACGTGCTTATACAATAAAAAGTGTTAAATGACTTTTTTTTTGTTGAGAAATAGGTCTCATCAATATCAGGAACTCAAATCTCAAATTTTTTCCCTTACGAATTGTCGGCTAAAAGATAGACGTCAACAAGCACATGTATTTCATATTATCAATTTGTTTCTACTTTTATCAAAGATTAACTTGTTATATTCCGTGAAAATTTTTCAAAATTCTTAATCTAACTTATTTTATCGCCGGTGGCTAGATCTAGGTGCCAATTAGACTTGCCTAATGTCATGTCACCTAAGCAACACTGCTTTAGTCACGCAACCCCAATCAACGACCCCAATCGACAATCGCCTAGGGGTCTACCCATCTCAGGCCGCCTTGCTTGAGGTCACCCAACCTCAGGCCGCCGCCCTAGTGGTTGGGCGATCTCAGAGAGGGTGGCGATGGCTCGCCGGCCACTTGTCAGTGGCTAAGGTAAAGTTAGGGTTTTAGAGGAGATTTATAGAATTATGAATGTTGAGCAAGGGCAAAGTTAGAAAGAAAAAAAATCTATTTGCATTTCGAAAATCCAGCATTCCAAAATACCTCCAGACTTTCCTTGGGCCAAGTGCCTTGGAAATGCAATTGCATTTCCCAAAGTAATTCAAAAAATTGCCAAACGTTATTTGTATTTACCCAAGGCATTTTAGGGCCCCAAAGCCCCTTTGCAAATGCTGAACCAAATGCAACTGAAGTGCTTATGCAATAAAAAGTATTAAATAACTCTTTTTGGTTGAGAAATGGGTCCCATCGTGATCAAGAACTGAAATCTCAATTTTCTACCTTTAATGAATAGTTGGCTAAAAAACAGATGTCAACAAGCACATGTATTTCATATTATCAATCTATTTCTGCTTTTATCAAAGCTTGATTTGTTATATTTCGCGAAATTTTTCAAAATTTTTAATCAACTTATTTTCTACCCTTTAGGTTGTACAGTTTATCTCAGCAGAGTTCAAGTAGAGAGAGAGATAGATGGCTTAGTAAGGGGTATTTGCCCATGATGGTGCGTGACGGGCTCACAAACGAGACAGGTGGTGGATGCGACAGGGGCGAGGGTCGGAGAAGGCGTTGTTGGGACTGGCTCATGGTTGGACCTTGGACAGAGAAAAAATGAGGGGGAGAGTGAGTTTTCGGACATCCGTTCTGCTATCTAAATTTTTGTTTTCGTTTTTTTTTTGGGATTATTTTAGAGCCATATGTAGGTGATATTGAATCATTGTAACTATTAATTAGCGCTTGAGTTGAGAAAAAATTAATCTAATCAGGGTTTTGGAAACCACTAGAAGAGATGAAGAACCAGACATTTTTCATGTCCTTCTCATGAGAACATGCTCCTACATCAGTGATTCTTTTTTGCAATTTTCACGATAATCATATCCATCAGAAGAATCGCGAGAATATTGTGACCCAGCATTCCAATGACCCTTTATCAGGAACCTATTCTGTCCTTATATTCTCCAATATGACGATCCTATTGCCACTTAATTCCATACAAAAATGGATATCGATCTCCACTAAAAGCTAGGAATCAAACTTAATTTCAACAACTCCTTAGGTTTGCCCCAGTGGCCACCCTTCCTACTTGCCAAGGGAAAGGTGGGGAGGTCGATTCTCCGCCTCCTCCGGGAGGCTAGGGATGGAGATGTTTAGTTTTAGGTGTGTGTTTTGACTCCCACGCTCTACAAAAAGGTAGGGCAAATGTCTGAAAATGAGTTAGGAATTAAAGTATGACAGCAAAAAAAAAAATTTAGTTCCAGCATCAGTAGTTTTATTCTATGGTTATCTAATGGCATTTTTCTATTTGTGTGACTTCCTTGAGTGAATTCGATAAAAATCCATATTTCAAGTCGGTCTGTTTAAACTATAAATGATCTTTTTGTTTCTGTTTCGGGAAATTACATAAGTTTACTAAGATTTGCAATGTATGACCAATTTATAGACGTCGATGAGATATCTATATCTCAATGGCTCTCTCTATTTAGGCACTCATGTTGTTTAGTTGCCTGCAATCATGTCTACATGAATCGAGTCCATGATTATAGTTGATTATTTGAGCCTCACTTGTGGATCCCACATGAACCCGCTATTGAAATATTGTCCTACATTGCTTAATAACGGCTTGTAAATGCTCTATATATTCATGTAGTCTCCCTTCACCTATTAACTTAAGCTTTTAGGTTGGATTTTCTATTATGGTATTAGAGCCAGTGATATCACTTCTGCAAATGTGTCTGCCCCCCCCCCCCCCCATTAAAATCCACGTGCCTCAGTCAAAATTCCACAGGCGATTTGTAATCCAATCCCCATGTGATAGGGGGTTTTGAAGTATTATTCCACATTACTTGACAATAGGTCATAAATTCTCTATATATTCATGTAATCTCCTTCCACTTATCAATTTAAGCTTTTGGATTGAGCTTTCTATCACTCGCAATTGTGATTGCACCAATTCGGGTCAAGACAAAATTTTCTCCTATGTCATTAATAATCACATAATGTTGAGAACAACCTTTCTCAAGCTATTATGACTCACGACATTAAATGGCTAATTCTCTCTCTCTCTCTCTCTCTCTCTCTCTCTCTCTCTCTCTCTCTCTCTCTCTCTCTCTCTCTCTCTCTCTCTCTCTCTCTCTCTCTCTCTCTCTCTCTCTCGTATCAGTTTGGAGAAACTGCTGTTTTCATAGATGCATTCAAGAAGAAAAGGAGATGGATTATCACATTATGTACTGGTGTGTTCACTGATAAGGAAAAAAAATCAGATATCAACTGTAAATTGAAAGGAGAAAATAAATAGGATGAAAGCTTGAAATTGGGCAAGGAGACGCATTACCTACTGTTGATAAATGAAGAGATTGAACCTGGCCAAAGAGAAAATGCGATAACGAGTAGTTGAATGGGGTTGAAATTTCAAGGTTGCCTTTGTTCAAGGGTTCTATAGAAAATTTAAATCTAAATTGTTTAGGTTGTGCATGTAGATAATGTCTTCTAATGGTAAATTTATCTTAGAAATCTAATTTAGGCAAATCATCAGTTTGATTATTTCTATTTAACATCAAGAGTTACTTAAGTGATAAGCGTGTTTGTCTTACTTAATTATTGAAGGATCTAAATCAAAAATATTTGTGCATGCGTCATATTTTCCTCCATCTCTTATAAGGAAATTTTCTCTGGCTATGTCTCTAATTGGTAGGTAACAAACATATACATCACCCATTTTTAGCGAAAAGTACAAAAAAAATCCTAAATATATTACATTAATACCAATTCAATTATAAGCCTTTCAATTGGACTAATTTACTCTTTAATCTTTTGCATTTATGCCAATTCAGTCCATCCTACCAATTTAGGCAAAAAACCATTGATGTGAATGCCGGTGGTCCTACGTTGCACGATCGGCATTGATTTGGACATTTTTTTATAATTCTTAAATAATTTTATTTTTATTTTTTAATATAATTATTCTTTTTTTCCCTTTTCTTTTTGGTAGTGGCCGGTCGTTGGCCTCTAGCCACGAGCCATGGTCAATGAGCGTCGGTGAGGGTTCCCCTCGCCAAATCTAGCGAGGTTGACCCTTGCCAAGGCTAGGTCAGCCTCGTCGGGCAAGGCCCGACATAACATTTTTTGTATTCACTTCCTCAACCAGCAATTTTGACAAATTCAGCTACATGCCCAACATAGTAGCGAATTTCTAGCAACGTCGGTGATAGGCAGGTGAGATCCAACAGTCCCGGCGGCACTCTAACACTTCAGTATAGTTCCTAACAGCTGCCTCAGTCCATGTTTTCCTCATTGTTTGGAATTTCCAGTTGTGATTTCTAGGCGAGGGTGGCCCTCGCCTAAATTAAGGAAAGGCTCGCCAGACCTCACCCTCGCCTAGGCAAGGCCCAACCACTTAGCTGACGCTCAGTGAGGCCGCCCTTGCCTAGGCGAGGTTCAACCTCGCTAGACTTGGCAAGAGGGCCCCTTGTCGCCGCTTGCCCTCATTGGCCATAGCTTATGGCCAATGGCCGATGGGCGACCATTGCCAAAAAGAAAAGGGAAAGAAAAAAAAAGAAATGAAAGAAAGGAGAAGAAAGGAGAAAAAAAAGAAAAATTATAAAAATATATAATTATTTAGAAAATGTTCACATCAGCGCCAGCCATGTCACATGGGATAACCGGAATCAACGTCAGTAATTTCCGACATAATTTGGCCAACTGGACTGAATTGGTACAAGTAGAAAAGATTTAGGGTAAATTGGTTTAATTGAAAAGTTTATGATTGAATTAAGTATCAATGCAATAAATTGGTTTAATTGAAAAGTTTATGATTGAATTAAGTATCAATGCAATAAATTTAGGACCTTTTGTTATTCCCTCTTTTAATTAGTTGAGTTCGCATATGATTGGTACTCATAACTTGCAACCCTATAGTCAAAGGTGTAGTTGGATGAAATTTGTGACATTTTAAATTTTGACCCACTTTTGGGACAAATGAAATGTGTATATTCTTCAATGCATTTATAGTTAAATCTCGCTCGAAACTAATCATCCTCGGAATATCAACATTTAGGGAATGACTACCTAGAAAAATGTACGTGGACATAAGAACTCAACCATGAGTTGACCTTCGGTAAAGATTGAGGTCGCCATGACTTGAGTAACCGTAGGTCGATAAGCATAAATCCTAAAAAGTCACCCGTTAGTCAAAGATACACTAAAGTCGCATTTGAGTGAAATTGGCCGTCATTTGAATCCGAACTTAGATATCGAATTTCTCGAAGTGTCACGATTAATTTATTTGGACGATGTCACATAAGCATGGCCAACCTTAAGGTTTATTGGATTTGTCAGAAATTTGGAATTTAGACTGGGAGGGGAATATGATCATTTTACCCTTGAGATTATTTGAATTCATTTGAAAGGTTGAAGGGCAATTTGGACTTTTGAACTTTCACTCCTTTGGCCGAAATTCATGGACAAGTATGCCCCTCCCCATCTTACTTATTTATTTTGGTTGCCATTTGTAATTTTAGGGAAATTCATATGAGAAAAATTAGGAACCCTTGGATCTTGGCTTGGGGAAGAGGATAGATTTTGAGCCCTTGGATGTGTGAGTGGGGTGAGTGATGGGGTTTTTAGTGGAGGTTAGTAGAAAAATCTAATCAAGTCTGCTCTCTCTCCCTCAATCATTCTCTCTCATTCTCTCTCACTCATTTTCCCCCTTCCCCTTTGCTCAACCGAATCCTCTCCTCTCTCCCTCTCCCTTGTTGCTCGGCCACCACTAGTAACCACCACCGGAGCCACCGTCCACCGCCGTCCACCACCGTCCAACCGCCGTCTAACCGCTATCGCCCCTCGCTTTGTTCGGCTTTACTTAGGCTCTCTAGTAAGTGACATTCTAATCCTTGTCTAAGCTAAGGGGCTACCAATAGGCTTATTAGGGGTTGATTAGTGGCTGTGTTTAGTTGGTTTAAGAGCTAGACTAGTAGATTTGCTTATTGGTTGTGTTCCCGGATTTCGTTACTGCTGTGCCACCGAGTTTTACTATTTTTTCCAAGACCTGTGTGGGTGGGGTAATGTCCTTCATGAAAGTTGTTCAAACATCTTGAAATATAACATAATTTAATTTGAGAATTTTTGGAAGTCATTTGAGGCCATTTGGAAGTCCATCTTTGGACCAAAATTAGTTTGCCGAAACATTACTTCTCCGACCTTCGAGTCTGTTCGAATTTTTATAAATTTTTTCAGACCCATTTTCCACATACTTTCTTCACAAAACTTGTTAGGAAAATTTGTGGCTATAACATATAAAAATTTCAAAGCTTTCTAAGGAGATTTGGTTACTAATTGAAATGCATTTTGAAAGCCGGATGACCAGTCCGAACGAAATATTTTATGTCCGACTTTGGGTGACAAAAAAAGGTGATTATAGACAGAATTAGGTTTCTGTTCCGCATGAAACATGTTCATCAGGATGTTTTCTAGGACATATCCGAAATTCATAATTTTTGGAGTTGAATTAATATTTATTTTAAAACGAATTCCAGAACTGTGCGTTGGCCCAGATTTGCCTCGATTACGTGTATTTGGTTTACTCTTCCTCTTGTGGTTGAGTTGTGGTGCTTGGTGGCTGAGTTGAATGTTGGGATGTGTGAATTTATGCCAATGAGTGTATAGCTTGAATTGTGGATTGAAAGATGTTGGAATGATTGGGTGATATGATTGAACAATATTGCTGTCCTCTTATGAATGGATTGGTTGGGTTGAGTTGTTGATTTGGAATTGAGCATTTTTATGTGTGATTAAGGCATGTGGATGTTGTGTGAAGGGAATGAGATATGTATCACGTATGATTGATAGGCCCTAAGGCGTGTTAACGCGGGGAAAGGCATGAAATTGAATGAGGATGTACGTTTGATCCTATAATCCTTGAGGCATGTTTACGTGAGGAATTGGATTTGTCTTGAGACGTGTTATGCGAGACAATGCCCAAATAAATCGGAGTGCCGTAGACTTGAAGTTTGTTACGTAAGTCGTACGATGAGGTGGGCCTAAGGTGTGTTACGCAGGTCGGTATTGATTGGGGTGGACATATGTGTGTATCAGAAGTAGAAAGATGTGAGCATGTGTAGAGATTGAGATTGGAATAGGTTGAAATGTTATTATGGATGCATGTGTAGGAAATTGATTGTATCTTGGAGTGTATGTGCATTGACAAGTTGGTTATGTTATTACGATCCAACTAACGTGCAGGGTTATATATGTATCTAGGTAAGGCTAGAGAGTGCCTTTGAATGTTATTGCATGTTGATTGAATGTGTTGGGTGTTATTCTTTTTGTCTGGAGGTACGTGTTAGTCTAGGTATGGTTTAGGGTGTTACTTATTGAGACTCGTTCTCATGGTTATTATATAATCATTTCAAACTCTCAACCCCGACCATAAAATCTGCCAAATTGTTTTGGGATCCCGAGGCATACTGAGCATTCGGTGACGAAATACCCCACAAGAGACGGGGAGGCCTATATTAAGCATACTACTGTAGTGTGGGTAGACGTGGATAGACAGACGTTGCAGCCTAATACGTATAGGGCTTACTATTATTGGGATTTGTCCGGCATCTATGGACCACTTCGGAACTGCGATGTTCCGTTTAATGGGGTAGGTGAATGGGACCCCTTAGCGGCTCTCGCTCCCGATGGTGTGGTCATGAGCCCGGATATTGCCCCTGAAGATTCCAACCCTTGGCCAATTATAGTGGAGTCCGACTTCGATGAGGAGTCCATGGAGTCAGAGCCGGAAGAGGAATCCGAGGAGGCCATCCCAAAGCCAATAGAGTCTGATCCCGAAGAAGAGCTCATGGAGGAGGAGCTCGAAGAGGAGCCCATGGAGTCGAAGCCTGAGTCTACGAGTTCCGATTCGCATTAGGAGCTGTAGTGGTGTTTTAGTGCTAGGTCTAGAAATCCTTTTTAGTGGATCCTTTTTGTATAGCTAGGCTAACCTACTCGACCACTAGTCCCTTTTCGATGAAAGTGGATTTTAACCTAAGGGCCTAACATGTGTAAAGCTGAATGTTGTAAATGTATTATTGCATAAAGTACGTTGTTGAATGTTCAAGTGTTTTATCTACTATTCTTGTTCTATAATCTTGTCTAGGTGCTTTTAATCGTTTTCGCTTGCGCTTTATGTTTTGATGTTCATGTGGGTTGGCGAGTTCTAAGATGTCACATTGAAAATACGACTATGGAGGAATGTCGCGGGCTTGGTGGGTCCGGGGTGTGACAAAATTTATTCCATCAACGGTTGGAGGAAAATATAGACTCTTTGCATTCGATTGGGATCATCCCAAGAACACATAAATCTCAGTGTTAGACACTTAGACATGGGACTGTCACAGTCAGTGATGATTAGCAATTAATTTTTATATTGATTCTCTTCCTTTAATTTATAGTTTCAATTTTTTGAATCTTCCAGACATATATACACATATATTTGCTTCTCTTACCCAAAAGAGACAAAACCTCTTCTCTATCAATTTCTGTTAACATATGCTCTTATCCAGGCTGTACCAACTGAAATTTATGGCTGGATGAGTAACGAAAGTCATTATTAATGTTCATATGCTCTGATATAGCTAGAAAAGGCTGGGCTATTTACGTTCCACTTTAGATTTTATACATACTTTTCAACACACCTCAGACAACTGATCTAGCAAATACCTGCTTGGTGTCAAGCATTTGATGACCGTACTTTTTTATTTACTTCATTTATGAGCTCCAATTTTCTTATTGTATTGAGATCCACTAAATTTACTAAATTTAAGAGTGCGTTTGTTTCGCCAAAAATTAGTGATTTGAAAAACATTTTCCTTAAAATAATTACTTTTATCGCTTATAAAAATAAATAAATGAAAATTTTTTCATCGCTCATAAAAATAGTAAGGCATAGATTGTTATTGATAATGAAAACGTTTTTTGTTAACTAATTTTTTTAAAAGATAGAAGCAATAATCTTTTGAAAAATATTTTCCAAATCACTCATTTTCCAGGAAACGGACTTACCCCAAGTGAAGTTGATCCTTTGATCAAAATATCCTTATATCTTAGGTAAAGTTAACCCTCATAATGAAAAAAATCCTGTACAATTTGATGAGCTAATAGGAAATTTGATTACACCAATTTGATTGTTTTAAGACTCAATTGCACTTTCTCAATAAATTTTAATGTTTTCAATATAGTTATCCCCAAATAAAGATAGAAGCAATTAGAGGATAGACGTATTAAATTCTAGCATTGGGAATTTCTTTTCAACCGGCCAATTAGCCTGATGCACAGGATACTATCGATACACACAAATATATCAATAATAGTTTCGCAACATGTAAACTAACAACCATCTTTGATAAGTGACTCGTTGGACATGTTTTAATTAGAGAATATTAAAATCCTTATCCTGAAGCGGCATCAAGTACCCCCGGCATCTGTTCAGCCATAGCGGCTAATTCAATAGAAGAAAGCAATTCGCATACTATCTACATAGGTTCGAATTTTCCGCTAACTTTTGTGTGGACTCCTAGAATAGTGGATCATGATCTAAGGCCCACTCAAGTATTAGAATGTACTAATCTTTCGATTGTGATATGATGTTGCCATATGAGTTTTGCTAGGGCTAAGATTATTAAAATAGCAGATATGGTCAGTTCAATTAGATAATAATAAATATGAAAAGTTATCATGTCTTGTCAAGTCAGTGAAGGAATATGGAATATATCAAGCAAATGTGTGACAAATCATTTGAGAAGAAAGAACGATTTTTTCTTGTCATGAAAAAGATAAAATATAGATAGTGCTTGGAGATATCGTTTTTTGAAGTTTATTCCAATACGAATCTCCCTTTAGCTTTTAATTGGAAAATGAGTGTTGCATCGGTTAGAAGGCAAACCCTTTCATCTCTAAAAAACTCTTCCCTCTTTTGAAACTCTCTTGTAGGCTCTCCGCTTCAATCAATAATAGTTTCGCAACATGTAAACTAACAATGATCTTTCATGATCCTTTGATTTTTTTTTTGCTTTGACTATCTTTTCTTTTCTTTCCCGATCTATTGTTTGTGAATAAATTTATGTAGCTGATATTGGGTGGATGTGGAGTCTAGTTCGGCCATTTGTCTAATTGACAACCATCGAGGAAGATGTCGATGACATAGTTCCACAACCTCTCCGAGATTAGGCCACTCTTTTCTCCCGATTTAGACTTAGGTCTAGATCTGGGGTTTTACTCTCCCTATTTAGATGTAGGTTTAGATCTGGGAGTTTCTTATAGGTATTTGATTTGTGTTTCTTCAACATATTGATGTTGGTGTCTCTGCACGGTGATTGTGATGAGGACGTTGAATCTAGACGTGCACCGCATGCCGTTGCAAATGGAGTGGGGGATCTTGGCGTTTGCTCATTATTGAATTTGGTGATCGGCCGCCGAAGTGGCAAATCTTTTCTTGAGGGATGAGAGTGTGCCGTTAGATGCAGATTGTGTTTTGTGCTTTGTTATTTGCGCTCTAGTATTTGCTTTGTTCCACAATTGTTTGAGATTTGTTAGGCTTGTATGTCTTCAATGTACCTCTTGGATATTATTCTAATGAATGGAATCTTTCTTTCAACCAAAAAAAACAAGGTAAACCCCATAAATATTTAAATTTTGGAGCATGCTCTAGCTTATCACTTAATAATAGCATTGAGTATCCTTTTTTTTCCACTAGCAAATGTACATACAACGTCGCCCGTATGCAAAAAGATGGCATTTAAAAAATTTGCCAAGCCATACTATTACGAAATATTCGAATTATTAGTGGACGAAGAATATTTATGGGCACAATTGAAGAACATTTGTAAACACATAAGTGAAAAAAGAAATACGTTTCATGATTTGAGCTTTTTATATGATAGAGAATATTCAAAGTTTTTTCTTTTAAATGAAGTGCGTTAAAGATAGCAACATTGCAAAATAGAAGTTCTGTTGTGAGGTTGCTCATAAGATAGAAAATATTCAAATTTCTCAAATGAATTACGTGAAAGATAAAAATAAATTATTAATTTATACCTAACTATTTTCGTGGGCATTGCAAAAAGTATCCATTCATTTATTTTTCTAAACAATATAAACGATCATTATTCGAAAAATATTTTTTAAATCACTCACTTTTCGCAAAATGAATGCACCATCAAACGTTACACCCTAGACTTTAATGTCTTTTTAAGTTTTAACTTACTCTGCGAACTTTCAGTCTCTTGCGCTTTAGACCCTCAACCTTAAATCCATACACTTTACAAGGATTTGAAATGCAAGGATTTAAAAAAAATGCAAGGATTTGAAGTGAAATAGGGTGAGAATTATGGGGTGTGAAGTCTAAAGATTTGAAGGTTAGCTTGAGTTAACGTGTAAGAGGGTGAGAGCTCATGGTGGAAGGGGGATAAAGGTAAAATTGAAGGATTTAAAACTTCGTTTGTTTCGCAGAAAACAATTTATAGGAAAATATTTTCCGAATTTTCCGGTGTTCGATTAACGAAAAATAAATGAGCAAGGGAAAACATTTTCCGTCAATTAAATAACTATCTTAATCATTTTCCCTCCTCTTCCTTTCACCCAAACCAATCATTTTCACTCCTTTCTTTTTTTCTTTTTTTTTCTAAAATCAAAATTTTCTTTTTCTTTTCTTTCCTTTTCTTTTTCTTCTTCCTCAGCTGGTTGCTAGCCATGGCGATTGGCCATAGGTGAGGGAAGAGCTCACCCAAGGCTAGCAAGACTCGACCTCGCTAGATTTCGGCAACCTCGAGCCTTGCCAAAGGTCGGCAAGGCTTTAGCAACCTCCGGCGAGGCTTAAGCCTCGCCAAGCTCGTCGGATCTGGCAAGGCTCGAGCTCACCTGACCAGCCTTGGGCGAACTTGTCCCTTGTAACGTCCTGAAATTCGACTTACTTTCGTGATCAATGAAATTGATGTATTTCTCATTTCGTTTTAGTAAATCTCACCCGAAATTGATCATTCTCGGGATACTAACCGATAGGGGAAGGCTAACTAGGAAAATGGTATGTAGACCCAAGAACTCGACCGTGAATCGAGCCCGAACCCGAGAAACGGCGAGGAAATATTTTGTGCCGATCTGGGTCGATCCAAGGGTAGTGAAAGGTTTGGTTTGACCGACAACATACGATCGGATAGTGAGTGATTCCGCGCGACCGAGAGTACACGCGGCAAATGATCCCAAACTTATTCCGGACGATCGTGACCCTTGGAACTAGTGATAAATCCTAGTGTTCTCTGGGAAATCGGGACTGTCATGACTCAAGTAGCCCTAGGTCAATACACGTAACCCCTAAACAGCCGCCCGTTAGTGAGAGACGCTAAAATCGCAAATTGAGTGAAAACGATCATGGAATTGAGTCCGAACTTCGGTATCGAATTTCGTGAGCATACGCGACTATTTTTGCAAGGACGACGTCATTTTTATGTGGCCAATCATATTTGGGATAAGTGGAATCGAAAATTGGAAATTTAACCCGGAACCGAAAAATTACCGTTTTGCCCCTAGGCCTAATTATAGGGTTCCAAATTTTGGAGATTATTTTGGAGTTTTATATTGTTGTATCTCAGCCCAATAATGCTGGTGATGTTGGACATTTGTGCCCCTAGGTGTTTCTTCTAGATTTGATCCTAGCCATTTGATTAGGGGCAATTTGGTCTTTTGTGCATAAGTGGTTCAACCACCCTACTAACTAGAAATGTGTATATCCCTCTAGTCTCTCTCTCTCCTCTTCATTTCCTCTCCTCCAAGTCAGCCGGCCACCCTCTCCTCTCTCCCTCTCTCATGATCTCTCTAGGCCGCCCGTCGGGAAGCCACCGCCGGTGCCGCTGCCGTCCCCCTCGCCTCACCACCACCAGCCAGCCACCCCATTTTCTCTCTCTCCCCTCTTCCTAGCCATGTGAGCAGCCCCCTCCGCATAGGACCGCCGCCGCCGCTCGCGCCGTCGGGAGGGCCGCCCATCGCCGCCACTGCCCTGCCGCTGTCTAGCCACCCTTGCTGCTTGTTCAGCCTTGTTTAAAGCTTAAGATTTTAAGTGAGTACAACCCTAAACCATAATTAGGCTAATTTATATTTCTAGATGGGTTTTAGGAGTTAGTTAGGGTATTTTAGCGGTTAAATTGTGGAGATTGTTAGGGGCTGATATGATGGTTGATTTTGCGGCTTAGTGCGATGATTTAATTGAGATTTAGCGACTTAGAATGAGCTGGGTGGTGACTGGAAAAGTTGGATTAAATTGACCCAAGTTTGGAGTAAGTTCGGGTTCGATTGTGGATTATAGTGCGCACTTAGTTTGGTCCGCATGGTGGCTGATTTGGGTGATATTTTGGGGAGCCCAATGAAGTATTTTGAGAACATTTGTTGGCCTAGGACAATCTGTTTGGTGGCTGTCCATATCGGGTTGGAATTGGACTATGAGCGATCAATTTAGGGGTTAATTGTGTGATTATCGGGAATATTTAGATTGGCGGATTAAGTGGCTGATTTGTACTTGGTTGTGATCAATTTTGTGATGTCGTGTCACGTGCCTAGTGTGACTAAGAATAGAGTAACTTGGCGGGCCTAGGGTGCGTGAATTCATGTTGATCCAATTGCATGATTTGTTGTGCATAGATCATGCGCCATGCAAGGGTGTTTTGAATTGCTTAGTGGACGTTCTATTATGTTGGTGGGGCATATCGAAATGTGAATTGAGCATGCTGTGGCATTGTTTGGAATAAATAGCCGAATCGTGTTGATTGCTCATTGTGAAATTATTGAATGCCCAAGTGTGAATGTCATGGTCATGAGTGTGCATCTCGAACATTGGCATAACATGTGCATATACGAGTGTACACGAATGACATGAGCATGTGATCACCTAAAATGCCCTGATACGTTTTACGTGGGGTTTAGATAATAATTGGTGAGTATGAATGTGTGATCACATAAAGCCCTGATGCGTTTTACGCGGGGTATTGAACCCGTCCTGAGGCGTGTTACGCAGAACGATGCCCGAATTACCGGTAGATGACCAACGTGATGCGTTTTATGCGGACCAGAGATCGGTTTCGAAGTGATGGACCTGATGCGTTTTACGCGGGTCGGAGGAGAAATTGGTAAACGGCAAGTGTGCAAGAATGCAAGCGTGCGAAATTGCATTGATGAGACATGAGCACGCGTATGAGCACGAGCATAAGCATGACATGCGTTGTGACCAAGTGATGCGTGTATGTGCCTCGGTTGAGTTCTGTTCTATCATTACAATTATATCGAATGTGCCTAACCTACAAGGTCAGTTAAGTATTGGATTTGGGCCCGAGGGCCTAAGTCATTTATGGTTTAGAGTGTGTGTTGTTTGGTACTTGTCAGGAGATGCATGTTAGCCTAGCTTAGGTTTAGGGAACCTACTCACTGAGATTTATTCTCACTGTTGTTAAAAACCAATTTTTCAGACCCCCGGCCTTGAGATGTCGACCGTACCTATTCATTTTGGGATTCCTTATCGGATAGACCGGGAGGAGTCGGTGTACCCCGTAGAAAACGGAAATTTTTGGGTTAGATACCTGTCTACAGTCCGAGTTGATGCGGGCGAGGAGGCCGACCAGGTCCATAGATATATAGCATGGTGTGTTAGGGACCATGAGGGGACCTATGGACCTCTTCGATCATTTGAGGTGCCGCTTATCGACTCGAGAGATGTTGACCCTCAGTGTCCCGATATGGAGTTACTGAGCCCTGATCATGTACCTGAGGGTGGAGATTTAGGTCCAGAGCCGATGGATTCAGAGGACGAGGAGCCGGAGCTCATGGAGCAGGATATGGAGCCGGCAGACGACGCCGAGCCGATGGATTCCGAGGAGGAGTCAGTTGGGGCCGAATCCGAGCAGGATTCGACCGACTCGGAGGTTGAGATGTTTGACAGCTCTTCCGAGTCATCGGGATCCTTTTCAGACTGGGTTCCGTAGGTTTAGGCTTAACTCTAGATAAAGAGGGCCAGTACGTTTTTGTCCATGAGCCCTTCTAGTCTTAGTAATCCTGACCGCCCGGGCCACTTACCCCTTTTTGTTAGTAGTGGCCACTGACCTATTTTTTATTTTTGAGCATGGGTTGTAAATGGATAGTGTATACGTTTCCCATTATCAATGCAAGTGTATATTTGTTCTAGTTGATTGTTGTGCAGCTATCCTTGGTTATGTGGTTTATATTTGTTCGGGTATTGTATTACTTCCGCATGTGCTTGTTTTCCTGTGTTGGGCGTTGGGTCGGCGACGCGTCCTGGGATGTCGCACTTAAAATCGACCTTTGCAAGGGATGTGGCGTGCCGTAGGGTGCGTGGCGTGACATCCCCGTTCGATTTGGTATTAGAGTAAAGTTAGCTCGATCCAATGAGATCGAAGCCTGGAGTGATAAGGAGCGATGACCTTGGGTAACTAGTAGGGTGATCTCGTGTGCTAAGTGTACCTCCTGACTGTCTATGTTTGATTGAGTGCTTATGCAATTTGACCGTAAAGTGCAGGTGCGGCAGGACCTGAGGTAAGTACGCAGACCTCCTTGGTTGAGATGTTGTGCTGTTTGTGTAAGATCGCATGCTGGTTGTTAGACTGCTACTGTGTATACCTGCCTAGGACCTTAGACCGGATTAGCTTGGCTTAGGTCTCTAATTCCTTAATGGGATTATAGCGGTAGGTGAGCGTGCAAGTCGAGAAGATGAGTAGCCAAGGAAGAGATAGAGGTCGAGGTCGTGAGCAGGATCGTATAGAATCGCAAGTAAGAGTTGCTAAAGACCTAAGGGTGGATGAAATTTTGAGGGCACTTGAGGAAGCCAAAATTCTAGGAGGTAGGTTAGCTCAGGAGAGAGATGCCATGATTGTCGCTGCTGTTGAGGCTGCCATCGCTGCTACTAATGGGGCCAATGGAAATAATGAAAATAATGTAAATCAGGGGAATCCGAAGAATCCAATTTCAGTACCGGTAAATGTGGTCAGGCCGATGTCTAAGTTGGTTGAGTAGTTTTTAATGTTAAAGCCGCCAAAGTTTGACGGTAAAGGTGACCCCGAGGCCGCGCCCCATTGGATTGAGGGACTAGAGAAGGCCTTCGAAGTGTTAGGGTGCACCGAGGCCGAAAAGGTGACATTGGCGGTATATCAGCTGTAGGACAACGCCAATGATTGGTGGAAGGCTACCAAAAGAAGAGTATTTCCTGAAGGGACCGCCCAAACTTGGGCCGTATTTTTTGAGAACTTCTTAGGAAAATTCTTTTCTAAGAGCGCTAGGGAAAGAAAACTGGCAGAATTCATGAGGCTCCGCCAAAGATCGATGATTGTAGATCAGTACGAGGTAGAATTTGCAAGACTGTTGATGTTCGCGCCAAGGATGGTGGAGCACCCTAAGGATAAGGCACGAAAGTTTCGAGATGGACTAAAAGCCGACATCCGCGGCTAGCTGATACTGGTGAATCTGAAAACGTATGAGGACTTGTATGAGAGAGCTCAGGCTATTGAGCAGGAGCAAGTAGATAGAGCAGCCGCATCTAGATCGCAGTTCGCCTCGGCTAAGGACAACCGTCGTCTTGGGAAGAAACCGATGGCGGGAAACAGGAGATTTGTCCCACCGATTAGGAAGAATATCGGAAAGCCGAATTATCAGCAGAACAGATTTGGGGCTTGCTTCAAATGCGGGAGTATGGACCATCAGTTTAGGAATTGCCCCTAACAACACCCCGCAGGACCCCCGATGCAGCCCCAGATTGGAAACCAGACTGGGAATCCACCACCGGCTAATGTGAACAGGCCATCGGCACAAGGACGGGTGTACGCCATGGCACGGAAGGAAGTAGAGAATGCACCAGGGGTGGTCACAGGTATGGTTTGTTTGTGCCATCATATAGCATATGCTTTGTTTGATCCGGGGGCATCACACTTCTTTGTATCTGCTCGGTTTGTTGAATTGGCTGGATTAAATCCTGTATTGTTAGAACTACGTTTATGTGTGACTATGCCGTTAATGGATAAGATGTGCATATCGTTAGGGTACTCGGATTGTAAGATAGTAATATGTGGCGTAGAAAGCAGGATAGACCTAGCGGTTTTACTAATGTATGATTTTGATCTGATTGTGGGCATGAATTGGTTAATTAGATAGAATGCCATAATGGATTGTAGTAGCAGGATGATTCAGTTTAATCCGGCTGGACACCCTAAATTTGAGTTTGTAAGGAGTTGGGGAGGAATCGAGATTCCTTGGGTTTCATACGTGGAAGCAACTAAGTTGTTGGATTAGGGCTGTCAAGGTTATTTAGCAAGTGTAGTCGATTCGACGGCAGAAGAAGTGCGGCTAGAGGATATAGTAGTGGTGTGCAACTTTCCTGATGTCTTTCCTCAGGAATTGCCAGGATTGCCACCAAAATTAGGAGTTCGTTATCGAGTTGGCACCTGGGACTGAGTCAATCTTGAAGCCGCCCTATAGAATGTCGTTATCAGAGTTGAGGGAACTAAAGGTTCAAATGCAAGAATTGCTAGACAAAGGTTTTATCCGACCAAGTGCGTCTCCATGGGGAGCGCCGGTATTATTCGTTAGAAAGAAGGATGGGTCGTTGAGGCTGTGTATCGATTACCGTTAGCTGAATCAAGTGATAATAAAAAATAAGTATCCCTTCCCAAGGATTGACGATATGTTCGATCAGTTGCAAGGAGCCTTGATATTTTCTAAGATTGATCTGAGGACAGGGTATCACCAGTTAAGAATCCAAAAGGAGGATATTCCAAAGACGGCATTCAGGACGAGGTATGGACACTATGAGTTCATGGTTATGCCGTTTGGACTAACTAATGCCCCTGCTACTTTCATGGACTTAATGAACCGGGTATTCAAGGAATTCTTAGACTAGTTCGTTATTGTCTTTATTGATGATATTCTAGTGTATTTAAAGAGTTCTAAGGAACATGAGGTACATTTAGAAAGAGTTCTATGGACGTTAAGAGAACACTTATTATATGCTAAGTTTAGCAAATGCGAGTTTTGGCTGAACCGTATAGCATTTCTTGGACACATAATTTCTGGAGAAGGAATCTCCGTGGATCCGATAAAGATTGAAGAGTGATGGATTGGTCGAGACCGACAACTGTTACTGAGGTTCGGAGCTTCCTAGGTTTGGCGGGTTATTATCGGAGATTCGTGGAAGGATTCTCAGCGATAGCCACTCCATTGACGAGGTTGCTTAAGAAAGAGACTAAGTTTGAATGGATGGAAAAGTGCAAAGAGAGTTTTCAGGAATTAAAGCAGAGATTGACGACGGCGCCAGTATTGACGATTCCTTCAGGACTGGGTGGGTATGAGATTTATAGCGATGCTTCTCTTAAAGGATTGGGATGCGTGCTAATGCAACATGAAAGAGTGGTTGCTTATGCATCACGACAGTTAAGGCCTCACGAGATGAACTACCTGACCCACTACTTGGAACTGGCAGCAATTATGTTCGCGCTTAAGATTTGGAGGCAATATTTATGTGGAGAAAAGTTCCAGATCTACACAAACCATCAAAGCCTCAGGTATTTGTTCTCGCAGAAGGAACTAAATATGAGGCAAAGGCGTTGGATGGAATTGCTGAAGGACTATGATTGTGATATATTGTATCATCTCGAAAAGGCCAACCGGGTAGCGGATGCCTTGAGCAGGAAATCGAGCATCGCTCAGTTGATAGTCAAAGAGTGCATTTTATTGGAAGGAGAGCAAAACTCAAAATTTAAGTTCGAGGTAGGACACCTCTCCAGTCTAATGATGACGTTAAGGATTGAACCGAAAGTACAAGCCAAGATTAAGGCGTTGCAGTCTACGGACCTAGAGATTCAGAAGATTCTGGAGATGGATAGCACTAAGAGGAAACCAGACTTCCAAGTGTCCGAAGATAGAATTCTTAAGTTTCGAGGACGTTTGTGCATGCCCGATTACTTGGAGCTCAAGGATGAGATTTTGTCGGAGGCTCATAGGAGCAATTATAGCATTCACCCGGGCAGCACTAAGATGTACCAGAACCTTCATCAGCACTATTGGTGGAACGGATTGAAGCAGACATGGCCAAGCATGTGGCCAAATACCTTACGTGCCAACAATTGAAGGCACAACATTGTAAACCTGGTGGAATGTTACAGTCGTTGGAGATCCCAAAATGGAAATAGGAGCATATTACAATGGATTTTGTAACGGGATTGCCAAGAAGTTAGAGGGGACACGACTCTATTTGGGTAATAGTGGACAGACTAACCAAGTTAGCGCACTTCCTAGCGGTGCGAAAGGACTTTGAGCTAGAAAGGTTTGCATAATTATATGTGCGGCAGATAGTCTGTCTTCATGGAGTACCGGTATCAATCACTTCGGATTGTGATCCCTAGTTTACTGCGAATTTTTGGAAAAGTCTGCAATTGGCCATGGGAACAAAGTTGCAATTCAATATGGCCTATCATCCACAGACGGATGGCCAGTTTGAGAGGACTATTCAGACTTTAGAGGATATACTGAGGGCGTGTGCATTAGATTTTCAGGGCAAGTGGGAAGAACAGTTGCATTTGGTGGAATTTACCTACAACAACAGCTTTCAGCAGAGTATCGGGATGGCACCGTTCGAGACACTTTATGGTAGAGCGTGCAGAACACCGTTATATTGGGATAAAGTGGGAGAAAGAAGTATAACGGGTCCAGAGCTAGTTCAGCAGTCGGTGGAAACAGTAAAGCTTATCTGAAAAAGGTTGAGAATAGCTCAGAGCCACCAAAAAAGTTACGCGAACCGAAGGCGTAAGCCATTAGAGTTTCAGGTTGGCGACTATATATTTCTTAAGGTCTCATCGATGAGAGGACTATCTCGATTTGACAAGAAAGGAAAGTTGAGTCCAAGATACATAGGCCCATCTGAGATTTTGGAAAGAATTGGAGCGTTAGCTTATCATCTCGCCTTGCCGCCGAAGTTGTCGCAAGTTCATAACGTCTTCCACGTGTCGATGTTGAGGAAGTACGAGCCGGATCCAACCCACATGCTAAATCATGAGGTAATAGACGTGGACGACAGGGTGTCGTACGTGGAGAAGCCTGTGCGAATCGAGGACAGAAAGGATCAGGTTTTGAGGAACAAGACGATCCCGTTGATCAAAGTTATTTGGGAACATCACGGGATGGAAGGCGTCACATAGGAAAGCGAGAAAGTAATGCGACGTCAGCACCCATATTTATTTGAGTAGTCTGGTTATATTGTAAAATTTCGATGACGAAATTTTTGTAAGGGGAGAAGAGTTGTAACGTCCTGAAATTCGACTCACTTTCGTGATCAATGAAATTGATATATTTCTCATTTTGTTTTAGTAAGTCTCGCCTAAAACTAATCACTCTTGGGATACTAACCGATAGGTGAAGGCTAATTAGGAAAATGGTACGTGAACCCAAGAACTTGATCGTGAATCGAGCCCGAACCTGAGAAACGACGAGGAAATATTTTGTGCCGATATGGGCCGATCCAAGGATAGTGATGGGTTTGGTTTGACAGACGATATATGATCGGATAGCGGGTGATTCCGCGCGACCGAGAGTACACACGGCAAATGATCCCGAACTTATTCCGGACGATCGTGACCCTTGGAACTAGTGATAAATCCTCGTGTTCTCTGGGAAATCGGGATCGTCATGACTCGAGTAGTACTAGATCGATACGCGTAACCCCCAAAGAGCCGCCCGTTAGTGAGAGATGCTAAAATCGCAAATTGAGTAAAAACGATCGTGGAATTGAGTCCGAACTTCGGTGTCGAATTTCGTGGGCGTATGCGACTATTTTTGCAAGGACGATGTCATTTTTATGTGGCCAATCATATTTGGGATCAGTGGAGTCGAAAATTAGAAATTTGACTCGGAATCGAAAAATTACCGTTTTGCCCATAGGCCTAATTATAGAGTTCCGAATTTTGGAGATTATTTTGGAGTTTTATATTATTGTATCTCAGCCCAATAATGTTGGTGATGTTGGACATTTGTGCCCCTAGGTGTTTATTCTAGATTTGATCCTAGCCATTTGATTAGGGGCAATTTAGTCTTTTGTGCATAAGTGGTTCAACCACCCCACTAACTAGAAATGTGTATATCCCTCTAGTCTCTCTCTCTCCTCTTCATTTCCTCTTCTCCAAGTTAGCCGGCCACCCTCTCCTCTCTCCCTCTCCCGTGATCTCTCTAGGCCACCCGCCGGGAAGCCATCGCCGATGCCGCCGCCATCCCCCTCGCCTCACCACCACTAGCCAGCTGCCCCATTTTCTCTCTCTCCCCTCTTCCTAGCCGTGTGAGCAACCCCCTTCGTATAGGACCGCCGCCGCTCGCAAGCCGCCGCCGCCGCCGCTGCCCCGCTGCTGTCCAGCCACCCTTGCTGCTTGTTCAACCTTATTTAAAGCTTAGAATTTCAAGTGAGTACAACCCTAAACCCTAATTAGGCTAATTTACATTTCTAGATGGGTTTTAGGGGTTAGTAAGGGTATTTTAGTGGTTAAATTGTGGAGATTGTTAGGGGCTGATATGGTGGTTGATTTTGCGGCTTAGTGCGATGATTTAATTGAGATTTAGCGGCTTAGAATGAACTGGGTGGTGACTGGAAAAGTTGGATTAAATTGACCCAAGTTTGGAGTAAGTTCGGGTTCGATTATGGATTATAGTGCGCACTTAGTTTGGTCCGCATGGTGGCTGATTTGGGTGATATTTTGGGGAGCCGAATGGAGTGTTTTGAGGACATTTGTTGGCCTAAGACGATCTGTTTGGTGGCTGTCCATATCGGGTTGGAATTGGACTATGAGCGATCAATTTGGGGGTTAATTGTGTGATTATCGGGAATGTTTAGATTGGCGGATTAAGTGGCTGATTTGTACTTGGTTGTGATCAATTCTGTGATGTCATGTCACGTGCCTAGTGTGACTAAGAATAAAGTAACTTGGCGGGCCTCGGGTGCATGAATTCATGTTGATCCAATTGCGTGATTTGTTGTGCGTAGATCATGTGCCATGCAAGGGTGTTTTGAATTGCTTAGTGGACGTTCTATTACGTTGGTAGGGCATATCGAAATGTGAATTGAGCATGTTGTGGCATTGTTTGGAATAAATAGCCGAATTGTGTTGATTGCTCATTGTGAAATTATTGAATGCCCAAGTGTGAACGTCATGGCCATGAGTGTGCATCTCGAACATTGGCATAACATGTGCATATATGAGTGTGCACGAATGACATAAGCATGTGATCACCTAAAATGTCCTTATGCGTTTTACGCGGGGTTTAGATAATAATTGGTGAGTGTGAATGTGTGATCACATAAAGCCCTGATGCGTTTTACGCGGGGTATTGAACCCGTCCTGAGGCGTGTTACGCAGGACGATGCCCGGATTACTGGAAGATGACCAACCTGATGCGTTTTATGCGGGTTATGTGTCATGAGCCTGATGCGTTTTACGCGGACCAGATATCGATCTCGAAGTGATGGACTTGATGCGTTTTACGCGAGTTGGACCTGATACGTTTTACGCGGGTCGGAGGAGAAATTGGTAAACGGCAAGTGTGCAAGAATGCAAGCGTGCGAAATTGTATTGATAAGACGTGAGCACGCGTATGAGCACGAGCATAAGCATGACATGCGTTGTGACCAAGTGATGTGTGTATGTGCCTCAGTTGAGTTCTGTGCTATCATTGCAATTATATCGAATGTGCCTAACCTGCAGGGTCAGTTAAGTATTGGATTTGGGGCTGAGGGCCTAAGTCGTTTATGGTTTAGAGTGTGTGTTGTTTGGTACTCGTCAGGAGGTGCATGTTAGCCTAGCTTAGGTTTAGGGAACCTACTCACTGAGATTTATTCTCATTGTTGTTGAAAATCAATTTTTTAGACCCCCGGCCTTGAGATGTCGACCATACCTATTCGTTTTGAGATTCCTTACCGGATAGACCGAGAGGAGTCAGTGTACCCCGCAAGAAACGAGGATTTTTGGGTTAGATACCTGTCTATAGTCCGAGCTGATGCGGGCGAGGAGGCCGACCAGGTCCATAGATATATAACATGGTGTATCAGGGACCATGAGGGGACCTACGGGCCTCTCCGATCATTTGAGGTGTCGCTTACTGACTTGGGGGATGTTGACCCCCAGTGTCTCGATGGGGAGTTGTTGACCCCTGATCATGTACCGAAGGGTGGAGATTTAGGTCCGGAGCCGATGGATTCAGAGGACGAGGAGCCGGAGCTCATGGAGTAGGACATGGAGCCGGAGGACGAGGCCGAGCCGATGGATTCTGAAGAGGAGTCAGTTGGGGCCGAATCCGAGTAGGATTCCACCGACTCGGAGGTTGAGATGTTTGACAGCTCTTCCAAGTCATCGAGATTCGATTCGGACTGGGTTCCGTAGGTTTAGGCTTAACTCTAGATAGAGAGGGCCAGTACCTTTTTGACCAGGAGCCCTTCTAGTCTTAGTAATCCTAACCGCCCGGGTCGCTTACCCCTTTTTGTTAGTAGTAGCCCCTGACCTGTTTTTTATTTTTGAGCATGGGCTGTAAATGGATAGTGTATACGTTTCCCATTATCAATGCAAGTGTATATTTGTTCTAGTTGGTTGTTATGCAACTATCCTTGGTTATGTGGTTTATATTTGTTCGGGTATTGTATTACTTCCGCATGAGCTTGTTTTCTCTGTGTTGGGCGTTGGGTCGGCGACGCGTCCTGGGACGTCACACTTAAAATCGACCTTTGCGAGGGATGTGGCGCGCCGTAGGGTGCGGGGCGTGACATCCCTCACCTTTGGCCAGCGACGAGGCGAGGAAGAAAAGGAAAAAAATAATAATCATAAAATTAAATATTGAATCTTTTAGTAAATTTTTCCAAGGAAAATCAAATTAGATATCAAATAATGGAGCACATTTTCTAGTTAATTTTTAGATTTTAGCCAAATATTAGAAAATATTGTCGACATCTTGGAATAAATTTTCCAAAAATGTCATATTTTTTACGAAACGAACAAAGCCCGAGTGTAAAAGTTGGAAAGGAAAATGAAACTTTACAAAAGTGCTATTTAAACCGTCCGGTATTTTTCAGAATAAGCCCCTACACTTTGGACAATCAAACACACGAGTAGAGATGAAATCTAAAGAGGGATACTAACATAAATTAAGAACTACTTTGTTAAATAATTTTTAGTCGGGTTGGGTTCAGGTCAAAACAAGCACGAATACTTTATGTTTTGGTTCGGTTCGGTTCAGTTTGGGAATCATAGATATGTGAACCGAACAGTTGACACCCCTATCATAAAGGGATATTAAAACTATTGGATCATAAGTACACACCCAACAAAAATTTGTTACATCATCTATACTATATATAAAGCAAAATTTTGAGTATTGGTATCCATCCCAAACTTACAGTTATACTCGCATATATAATTAACTCTAGCTTAGTGAAGTACATGAGGGGCGATGTTAACGTTTACCATTTTGGGGTTACACTTGCAATTGAAAGATTTCGATTATACTATGCAAAAACAGTTTTAGATTAAGCAACATTAGGAGATAGAGAGAAGGGGAATAATATTATAAGACAAAAAAAAAAGATCTGTTTCCAATCTTCCCTTTCATCCATTTTATTTTAGTAACTACCCACTTTTTTAACTTCTTAACAAATTTCCTTTTCTTCAGGACTTATTACAGGCCTCAGGAATAACTTATGATATGACCACTGCTAAAATCTTGAATAATGCCAGTTCAATTGAGAAATTTTAAGAGTTTTGGCTTGGTTGACTTGGAGCGGGTGATCAATTGGCCTACTTCTGCCTTTCAATTGGGCTTGGTGACGGTCCATGTTCTCCCAACACGTGGCAGCCCATTGCTAACCCTTGTCCTAATGACATGCAGTAAACCATCATTGCTTTTTGTCATCGTGGCATGCACAAACCTAATATGGATTGCCACATGGCACTAACCTATTTGTCAATCATTCGTGCCATCCGGCTATAAATACTATATCAATTCATTTTTCACTTAGGGTACTTTTGTTTTACGTTAAACTAAATGTTTATCAAGAAATCATCTTCCAAGAATATGGTTAGTTTTCCTTTGTTTAATAATATATAATTAAAAAAGTTTTCTGGTGTTTGGATCTCATTGAAAAATAATTTCAATCTCATAAATTTATCTAAGGAAAAAATTAATTTGATTTTTTAAATAATTTTTATTATTTTAAAAATTCGATTTTTTAATTTTCTTTTTCTTCTTTCTTTTTTCTTTTCCTTTTCCTCCTTCCTCCACCATGACTAGCTGGCAATGGCCACAAGTATAGAGTTTTGGGTCTAAGCACCGATATCTAGTCATAATTGGAAAACGTTTTCCGGTTCTTTCGTAGAGAAAATCATTTTCTTGAATTTAAGCTTTAATAGGAAAACAATTTCCATTGACTCATTTTCCTATACAAACCAAACACCGGAAAATGAGAAAAATGTTTTCTCGAAAATTGTTTTCCGTGAAACAAACAGACCATTAATAACATTTGGATGTATGAGCTTTTCTCTCCAGGACGTTGACACTTCTAAATTTCTGGGACTTCAGAGATTCAACACTTTTTATATTCTTGACTTCTGGATGCCTTTGCTCCTCGACATCGGTGCTTTAAACTATCAAACACTCTCACACCTGACTTTGAGTGACTCCAAGCAGCTCAACACTCCTCATATACCACTAAGCATTCAACCTCACCAGAATGGCTTATTTCTCATCTCACACCTATTTATTTCATCACATTTACAATGTCACTTTTGTATGATACTAATCTGTTTCAATGATGATCGTGTATAAAAGAGAGATATAAGAAGAGAAAATGAACACCCAATGGTTGATGTGGTTCAGATGACCAAGAGAATAATCCTTTGAAAGCTTACATCCACGGTTGTAAATCCCCAGTTCATCTTGTTACCTTTGGGGATGATTCATTATCATTTAATAAAGAGCAATACAAAGGATTGCAATAATTAATTTGGTAGCTACAGTCATCACACATTTTAGCCAGATCTCCTTCTATAGTGGGATTAGGACAACCTAACATTCTTATCGTTCCAGCACTCCCCATCTAAACTGGAGCAAAGACGTCCTCAAAAGTCAGCTTGGATACCATATTTTGGAAAACACCTTCAGAGAAAGCCTTGGTGAATACATCTACAAGTTGCTTATAACTACAGACATAAGGAGTTTTAATTGTCTTGTCTTGAAGCAATATAGATTGCGGTTGATTATCTCAAAATAACATCATAGAAGATTTAGGGGTTCTAAACATCAATTCTTGTACAAGCAATTGAAGCCAAACCATTTCACCTGTAATTGAGGCCATGGCTCTTTGTATTCGACCTCTACACTAGACCTTGCCACAATAATATCTTTTTCACTTTTCCAAGTGACTAAGTTGCCACCTACAAAGGTGTAGAAGCTTGTAGTTGATTTTCGATCTATATGGCTCCTAGTCCAGTCCGCATCAGTGTGCCCTACAATACCAGTATGACCATATTTCTTCATCAAAATACCCCGACCTGGACTAGATTTTAGGTTTTGAAGTGTGTGATCCAAAAGCGCCATATGTCCTTCAATAGAAACATGCATGAATTGGCTTACATAACTGACAATATTAGCAATTTATGGTCGAGTAGTGATTAAGTAGATCAACCATCCAACCAACCTTTGAAACCAACCACTATCAGATAATGGGGTGATGTTGTTAACAAACTTACTATTATGATCCATGGATGACTCTCAGGAGCAGCTCCAAGTTTCCCCATCTCGTTTTACAATTCAAGAGTATATTTCCTTTGAGAGATGAATAATCCTTTACTACCTCTATGCCTTGAAAATAGTGCAAGTGTCCCAAATCCTTGATGTTGAACTTCACATTCAAGTGCCGCCTGAGAGTCTCGATTTCATAAAGATTATCACCAATAATAATTATATCATCCACGTAGACAAGGATTGTTCCTTTGGCATTTTGGTTCACAAGTAAGGAGGAAACCGAATCATACTTTTTGAAACCCACACTTTCAAGAACGAAATTTAATTTTCCATACCAAGCACGTGGTGACTATTTGAGATCGTAGATGGCTTTATTAAGCTTGCATACTGCATTGGGTTGATTTTCTAAAGGATGTCTAGGAGGAATGTTCATATAAACTTCTTCTTCCAGTTCACCTTGTAAGAACATGTTTTTAACATCCATTTGAAAGAGTGGCCAATCACAATTTACAACTATGCGCATTAATACTCTCACTGTGTTCATTTTTACTACGGGATGCAACATTTCTTTGTAGTCTTCCCCATATGTTTGAGTGTAGCCCTTGGCAACAAGTCTTGCCTTGTGATGCTCAAAGGAACCATAATTCTTCTATTTAATTTTAGACACCCATCTATAGCCAATGAAATGCTTTGCTTCAGATAAGGTAACAATATCCAAGTGCGATTTTTATCGAGTGTTTCTAGCTCTTCTTTCATAACGTATCGCCACACTTGAGAACTTCTACCTTCAAGAAAGGTGGTATGTTCTTTTTTAGCATCGACAGCTTACAAAAAGCATGGAAGACAAGCAGATGATAAAGAATAGTATGTTCTTTATCGTAGCATGTATAATCCTGTATAGGAAATAGAGCAGAATGATAAGTGGTGAAGTCACAAATTCTGGTGGATGGCTATAAAATCCGAGTGATCCTACCAATAGGAGCAGAAGTGGCGGGTTGTGATGGAATGAAGTTGAACATGGCTCTTTTGAAAACATAAACCACCACGTAAGAAGTGAAACTTTTTCCTAGACTTGGTTCATGTGGATCAGAGCGGTCGAACTATCATGTGGGAAAAAATGTTTGATAGACTTATTCTATAAAGGGCCATATAGTTCCAATAACTTTTTTTTGATTGGTGGATTAGAAGAAACATGGACGTCACTCAAATGTACTTTTAGGCTGTATTTTCCTTCATGTCGGAGAAGAAATTTCTTCCAACTATTCTTTTGATTGGTAGATTACACACTATGGACATTATCCATTTTTACTTCTAGTTAAGATTGCATGTAGGCGATATACATGTTCGTAATTCACCAATTGGAGACATAGTTGAAGAAGTTTCTTCCAACCTAGAATTGAGGAAAATATGCTACTTTATTATTATTTAGTTAAGTTTGTAGGCAGATGATATCTATATATTTGTAACCATCTATCAAAGGTCTTTCTTCTAACTGGGGATGAGGAAAAACACAACCCTTTGATAAATTACATTATGAACAGAGCCAACTACAGCAGAGAAAACTACACAAATTTGCTTGTTCAGAGTAGGGACTAACGTAAATATCAATATTTTGCCATATAAGATTGACATATCTTAGTAAACTAAGTCACTTCTCTAACAATTTCCAACACGACCTAATTACACTGCATGGGCCCATACGTAATTAAATATATCATGTCAAGTCTGATTGCCCTCATTCCATGAATGGGTCAATTTGTTTGTACACAAATAAAAAATGTATCGTGTGTGGATTTACCTTTTTAACCTGCTTACGGCATGGCATGCTTATACAACTTACCGTGTTAATTGTGTTAAGAAGACACATTGAGATACATTTAGACACATTTAATCACATTTCACATTTAAAATTTAAAATTTACTAAACATGCGTGTCATGCGTGTAATTTACACACGACATAGTTATGACACGACATGAAGACACGAATTGCTGATCTGATGTCCGATGGGTTTCACTTAGGGCCCATTGTCAGTGCGTCCACGTGAACCTGAACTACAGGGAACGAGTCGCGACTATAAAACCACGCTCTACCTGCCTCTAAAATAGGCACTAAAATCTCCCCTTCTAATAGAAAATCTCAAAAGGATGAAGAGGCTTTCTTGTTTTGGTAACAGGTTGGAGCCCAACCTGCCTAGCATTCAAAACCTCTCTTCCCTCCGCCAATCTTGCCACCCTGTGGCATCTTCCCTCCTCCGCAAATTGTCCCGCCGAGCCAACTCTTTCTGGACTCAACTAGCTTACTTCGTCCTCGTCTCCGCGGTCGGCTATTGGGCACTAAAGCACTGCGAGCCCAAATCATCCTCCTACAAGCCTCGTGACCTCGATGTGTTCTTCACCTCCGTCTCTGCCACCACTGTCTCGAGCATGTCCACCGTGGAAATGGAGGCCTTCACCAACTCCCAGCTCGTCATCATGACCCTCCTTATGCTCTTTGGCGGGGAGGTCTTCACTTCCATGGTCGGGCTTCATCTCTCGAGGTACAGATTTGCCGGACGTGATCATCACAAGGTGAATTCTGCCACTTCTGACCACTCCGACGAGAATATTGAACTCAAACCTCCTCCTCTCTACCAGGTCAATGAGGCCGATACCTTCAAATCTGATCCCGAAATGAAAGGGACGCCGTTGAAGCCAGCCCCATGTGGCGATGGACTCGTCAAGTACAGGGCAGCCAAGTACCTGAGCTACGTAGTCCTAGGTTACCTCATCATAGTCCACGCAGGCGGCTCAACTTTGCTTTTTGTGTACATTAGCCTCGTTCCGACCGCGAAGAAAGTCCTTTGGGACAAAGGCCTCGCCGTGCAGATGTTCTCCGTGTTCATGACTGTGTCAACGTTCGCCAACTGCGGCTTTGTCCCCATGAACGAGAACATGTTGGCCTTCAAGCACCACCCGGGCCTCCTGTGGCTGCTCCTTCCACAGGTCCTCCTCGGGAACACGCTCTACCCCCCGTGTCTCAGGGTGGCACTCTGGCTCCTTGAGCGGGTAACGGGGTGGGCCGAGTTCGACTACATGCTGAGGAATTCCTGGGAGATGGGGTACGCGCACTTGCTCCCAAGCTTTCACTGCCTTTGCTTGGCCTCGACCGTGTGGAAGTTCGTGTTGGTGCAGTTCGTGGCGCTGTGCTGCATGGAGTGGGGCTCACCGTCCATGGAGGGCCTGAGCTCGTACGAGAAGCTTGTGGGGGCTCTGTTTGAGGCGGTGAACACCAGACACGCCGGCGAGTCCGTCTTCGATCTCTCCATCATTTCTCCGGCAATTTTGGTGCTCTTTGTCCTGATGATGTAAGTCTCTCTCTCTCTCGTTCTCACACGTGCTCGCGTGCATGTGCGCACATAAATTCCTATTCCCTGCCGAATTCGCATGGTAAATAATGCAAACACAAATTAAATAATTAGATAATATTCAATACTAAATTAACTCTTAACCATAACAAAATACTTAATATTTCGATTTCATAAATCCACTTTAGTATTGAATTTTATCTTTTTAAATTAAACGGTGATTGTTTATGAGTAAACATTTTTCTATTTTGTCACGTTAGTCAATGGCCTAGATTAAATTAAGATATTTACATTAAAAGGCTCAATCAGTTGAACTAATAAAATACGGGTTAATACTAGATTATACAGTGTCATGTGCTTTATTAAATTCGCTTCCTAGAAATGAGTAAATTGTTTCACTTTCATCCAATATTAATTTCTAGCGTCCCTTCTTGACTGATTTTGCGGCTCGGACTTTAGTCTTTAAATTTTCTGACTTTTTGACTTTCCGTTGACTTTATTTTTAACAATTACGTGTTCATAGTGTGGTGAATAAACTGGGGACTTTTTAAAAAAATTTCCTTCACATGTCATGTAGAGGTCCCCTCTCGGGCTGCAAACCTCAAAACTATTTCTACTAACCTTAATGCCCCAGTAGAATTCTGAAAAGAATAAGTGTAGTTTCGTGTACCCTGCCCCAATGGGATTTCATGAAACTTCGTAAAGCACAGAACAGAGGAAAGTCATGAGCTGATGTTTCATTCTTTTCTTGTCTACTTCTATAATTGAATTGTTTGCAAACCCTTTTAAGTTTATCATATTTTCGTAGGATGATGACACGTGTCATTAGATTTTTACTATCTACAATTATCGCTCAATATTAAAGAGACAGTGTCGAGATTTCACGAATTGATCTCGATTAAAACACATTAAGTGGATACAACATTTGTGTCCACTGATGGATACCTCTGACAATCTTCCTAGTGGGAACAAAATTTTCTTTATTCTGAGCTTTGAAGAAGTCTCTCGGCCCCATATTCATCACATCTCTATATTACCTTGCTTTCTTCCAAAAATATTTCGGCTTCGGGATTACTTTAAGTCTAAAACTCAAACGGATCCACATGTTAGGCATCCACTTTATTGAATAGCAAATCAACTTATGAGGTTAGTGGGTGGTGGCAACCCTAGTAACGAAATCGCATAATGCTAACATGACTTTGTTGATCTTTTTGGTTTGTGCGATATTATATTCTTACTCTTTCCTCCTGCAACTGGACCACCATCTGCATTTAAATCCCAATATCAAATTCAAAACTCGGTTTTCTTCTCCAAGGGCACATGATATGTGTCGTCTGTTTTGTGGAAAGTGGACATTGGAGGAGGGTGGTTTTCATAATAAGATACTCTTAAAGAAAATGGTTTTGTTTTTCTGTGTTTCATTGTGCTTTTAAAGTGAATTAGAAGTTGGTTTTTGATAGCTGTTATTGGAAAACCTAAGCGAACGTTTTTGAGAAACCGGCTCGAGTCTAATCTGGTACATGACCTCGAGACCATGGTCTTGAGACCTTGAGCCTCTATCTCAAAAACCCGGCCACCTGAACCAAGATCGTTGGGAACCAAGATAATCGGGATGAGACTCGAGACCTGGGCGTCCAGACTTGAGACAACAAGGCCCGGACCTTGGAACCACATGCACAAGCTCTAAACCTTGTGGTTGATACTGAGATCTCAGGGGTCGGACTTAGGAACCCAATGCTTGGGCCCAAGAAACCAAGGGCAGGACCCTGGATCCTGGAACTCACAACCAAGGTCATGGGGGCTGAACCTCATTCTTGGCACCCAAACCCAAGAATACAAGATCGGGGATCCCGGGTCAGTTGACACGAGGTCATGAGATCAGACTCGATTTCGAGTGTGTCGGTCTCAAGGTTGCGGTTCTGGCCCCTCGAATCTCAAGTCTGTGGGTCAGTTTACTATATCTGGGCATAGGTGTTTTGGATGTGGGGGATTAGCATCTTAGGGGTCAGGGATCGAGGTCCCATGTGCAAAGATCGAAGCTGCATCCAGCCGTTGAAGTCTTGGACCTGGTCCCTAATGTCTCGGTCCAAACTTCTGGATCCCAGCTCTAGCCCCGGGGGTGTAGAGTCTAGTTGTCGAAGTCCCGGGCCTACGCTACGGTCCTGAGATCAGCCTCAAGATCCCAAGACTAGCACTCTAGGGTTCTAAACTCCGAGGTTTCTGGTTCAAGTGCAAGGGTCTAAGGTTTCCGAGGACGTGGTCATGAGTCTAGCTCTGAAGCTCTCGTGTCTACAACGATGGCAGCCATGGGCAGGGCTCATGATTTAGACCCATGAGAGAGAAATGATGAGGGAGAAAGAGACATAAAACTTGATTTTTCTACATCTTTCATTTTCTTTTTTTATTTTAAATTTTTTTGGATTGTGTCTTTAAAGTTAAATGTGAGTATGATAGAATGTGACCATCAATCAATGACTTGGTTGAAGAAAAACAGAGTCCCTGGAAGATCATTTTTTAGGGCATATTTTCCATCATTCCTACCGGTTTCGTTAATTGTGGGTTACAAGTTATAGATCATATTCTATTTATGTTGGGGTGATAGTCATGATTTATGGCGGCTTATTAAAGCCAGGATTGTTTTGGGGTATAGATGTTCTTGCGCAATTTCTTCAAGTGTGGGCAATGGAGTCACCTCCCCACTTTTAGAGGAGCGATCTTCAACTTCACTTTTTTAAAGAAAGGAATAGAAAAGAATTGGCCTTCGACTAGTCAGCTCATTAAAGCTTTTTCTTGTCATATATATTCCAGCTTGTTCTTGCATTTGGTCCTCGGAGCCGCACCAAACTCTCTTTATCCATATTCATTCCAGCTTTGTTCTTGCCATTTGTTCCTCAGAACCGCGCCCCATATTCATTCCAGCTTTGTTGTCGCCATTTGTGTGCAATCAGCCTTGTGTGTTTTCTTATGTATAGTAGAGACAGAAGAAACACGGAAGATAATACTAAAAGCACATATACAGACCATAACTGTCGAATGTAGTCAATGCAACAACCAGAAAACATGCACAAGCTTGACTTGTTTCTCTGCGACCGCCTTTTTTCCAAGGGAAAAGAACTTTCAAACTTAAGAGTGACTCGACCCGTTTCTAACAACCATTGTGTTTTTACAGGTATCTTCCATCATATACCTCATTTCTTCCCTTAAGAAATGGCGAGACGGCACCAAGAACTCAAAGAGATGAGCCTAGGAGGGGCTTGTTGACATGCTTGATGTTTTCGCAGTTGTCATATTTAGTGATCTTCATCATTCTCATCTGCATCACCGAGAGAGAGAATTTAAAGAACGACCCGTTCAATTTCAATGTCTTGAACATCACGATAGAAACTATAAGGTACATTGCAATTATTCTCGTTTTGTTTCGAGATTCTGTTCTCGTGTATGTATTAAATTCCAAAAGATTTTAACGATGTTCATTACTGAACCAATTGCAGTGCCTACGGCAATGTCGGATTTTCGATTGGCTATAGCTGCAAAAAGTGGCTAAACACAGACAGCCCGTGCAGGGACGCTGCATATGGATTCGTAGGAAAATGGAGCAACAAAGGCAAGTTCATTCTGATAATAGTCATGTTCTTTGGGAGGTTGAAGAAATTTAACATGAAAGGTGGCACTGCTTGGAGCTTGTCTTAGCATTACAAACCACAAATTCCTCAAGTTAGAGGTAGAAAGGTCCGGTCAACAATGTAATATAGTCTCGTATCCGTGTAGAATTCACAAATTTTGGTCCATGTTCTGTTCCTGCAAGTAGTTATAAATTGACCATCCATTATCTTACTTGGGAAGAGAAAGAGAGGGCGGTTATGTCCGTTCAAGGGTTGCCGGGACTGATACTTTGATATATCGGAATGTGTTGTAGCGATTACTGTAATCCATGTGTTTTTAATAATTACTCTAAATTTATTGTTTCTAGATCCACAATGAATTTTCTTAGAGAAAAATGCAAGACTTATTACTGGTTTATAAGATTGTTATGTTGAATGATGGGTCAGTCTGTTATTAGTTCTTGAATATGACTCAATTGTTTAAAGAGCTGCTCTTAGTCTAACACATTATTTTATAAGTCAATTTTGTAAACTAGTAAATCTAATATTGCTCTTTCATTAAACATCATTTATGGTGGAAATCTATTTAAATAATCCAAAGGAAAAGGAATTTTTTACTTGAGGTTAGACTCCTATCGTGCCCCCCTATTTTCGTTTATCGGTGAGTTGTTGCCTGGGCCAATTTTCATGTACCTCAATTTATCCACCATTTCAAGCAATCTCAACGGCACTACCTCACATCGACCGGTCTGATACATTCAAGATTTACTCCCGAAACGCATCCAATAAGAGTGGAACCCAAAATCATAAAGAGATTAACAAACTCTGTTGCCGTCTAAAGACAACAACTTGTTGGCTCCTAGTCCTTTCAAGGAAAGCAATGTAAGAATAATTATGGCCATATGATGTTATTAATTAATGGTTTAATAATTATTTAAATGCTATAAATAATCGTATTGGCTATGAAGAGGTGCAACTCTTACGAAATAGAATGTGCTTTGATGAAAGGCACCCGTTGATAGTATATATAAATAGTCTCATCCTCTCTCCATCCCCATGAGAACGAACAGGTGATTTCTATTCTCCATCAGAAAAAATACATTAAAGAGAAAAGTGGGTTAAGGGAGAGAAATCAAATTTTTACATTTCTTCTGTTTCTGCAGTAATTATCTTCAAAGGGCAACATCATGGATAAAGGTATGTCGTCATCCCTTTTATTGTGAAAATCATGAAGATCTAAGATTTTGGATTTTAGAACTTTTCCACGTAAAAACGTTTTTTGTTTACAGTTGATATCAGAGCGTGGTTTAAGATTTCATGATTTTTCCGATTATTGAAATATGTATGGTTTATGGATAAAATTCGACGAAACTTGGACCTGTGTAATCATGCCGGCACGATCTCTAAAAACCTCACATTAATTTGGTCGGTAATGGGTTGTTAGAGGAGACCAGGGTGGTGGAAGGTGCGGGGGAGACGAGAAAAGGACGAACGGGCACAAGGAGGAAGAAGGCGCATGGAATCCACACGTGCGTATCGGTGGCCAACAATGGGCACATGGAGTCCATGCGCCCGAGGGACAGTTATGGGCCCATGGATCCATGCGCCCACACGGCAGTTGACCTTCCACGTATGATTTTTCGATTCTACCCTTGATCGACTTATTTACTGTTTTGCCCTTAGATGCAATTTGGTGAATGTTTATCCATGAAACAATTATAGTGGTTTACAATTTTAAGAAATTCAATTATGAATAGTTTGTTAGTCACCAAAGTGGCCAAACCTTAAGGTATCTTGAATTTTTTAAATTGTATAATATTTCATTTAATTACCTATGATTAATTGATGCAATGATTGAAATTGATATATTACAAATCCTTATTAGTGTCGTGGGTATATTGAAGTTCATTTATTATAAGAACTTAGGGATTCACCCAAAGGTTAATCAATTTCTTATAATTCATGAACATAATAGTTGGTAATTAATATGTCCTGTTAGAATTGTTAGTATATCCAAAGATATCAAATAAATTTTAATGAGGCGTATTTATAATTACAAAATAAAAGTTATTAGCATCATTATGGTTTATTGTATGTTTGTATATCGTAGGATCGCCCAAAGGAGAATTATGATGTACATGTATTGTTTAATTTGAATCTAATTATGTGATATTCTCAAAGCATTAATGTATGAGTATATTCTTGCATATTTGCAGTATTTGTGCCTATATTTTTTCATTTGCATGCTTTGTCTGCTCCTTTGTTCGATGGAATGAATTTTCCTAATTAGAGTGAGCAAGTCCAGTTTCACCTAGGTATCTTGGATCTTGATTTAGCAATTCAAGTTGAGAAACTGACTACTATTACTAATAAGAGCAGTGCTAATGAAAAGTCTTTCCATAAAGCTTGGGAAAAATCGAACAAATTAAGCTTAATGTTTATTGTAAATGATAGTTGCAAATAAACTTAAAGACCACTCTTCCTAAAACTGATAGTGCTAAGGAATTTATGAAATTTGTGGAAGAGCGTTCTTAAACTGCTGATAAGTCACTTGCTAGTATGTTGATGAGTACTTTGACCATCGTGAAATATGATAGTTCACATATCATGCATGAGCATGTACTTGAGATGACAAACTTAGTAACAAAATTAAGGACTTTAGGAATGAATGCGGATGAGTACTTTTTAGTACACTTCATACTTAATTCCTTACCTCATGAACAATATGAGCTATTTCAAATGAATTACAATACTATAAAGAATAAGTGAAATGTAAATGAATTGGCTAATATGCTTGTTTAAGAGGAAACAAGGATAAAGAATAAAAAGGCTCATTTTGTTCATCTCTTAAGTTATCAAGAAGCTAAAAAGAATTCCAAGAGGAAAGGTGGAGGAGCAAGAAGAAAGGTCTACACAACCTAAATGACTCTTCTAAGGCTTCTCAAATTCACAAGAAGAAACATAATCTTATTAAGTGTCAATTTTGTAATAAACTTGGACACTTCAAAAAAGATTGCTCGAAGTGTAAAGCTTGATTTGAAAAGAAATGTAAGCTTTGTGCTTTAGTACGATTTAAATCAAACTTTACTTCCTCATAATACTTGGTGAATTGATTTTGGTGCCACCACTCATGTTTCAAATACGATGCAGGGATTTCTTTCTATCCAAACTATAAAGTCAAATGAGAATTATGTGCTCACGAGGAATAGAAACAAAGTTCCAGTTGAAGGCATTAGCACTTATTGTTTGATCTTAGACTCTAGGCATTATTTTGATCTATTTCAAACCCTTTATTTACCTACATTTTCCCACAATTTAGTTTCTTTGCCATAACTTGATGTAGCAGGATTCTCCTTTAAGTTTGGCTGTAGATCTTTCAGTTTATTTAAGAATAATAATCTTATTAGAACTAGAATTTTATGTGACAATCTCTACAAGTTTAAACTTGATAATGCTTTTGTTGAGACCTTAATGACCTTGCATCATAATGTTGGCACTAAACGCAATTTAGTTTATAAGAATTCTGCTTACTTGTGGCATAAACGTTTGGGTCACATATCCAAAGTAAGAATGTAAAGATTAGTGAAGAATGAAATTGTTCCGAATTTAGATTTTACTGATCCTGGAGTGTGTATTGATTGTATTAAAGGTAAAGAAACAAAACACACTAAGAAATGTGCCATAAGAAGCACATAGCTTCTTGAAATTATACACATTGATATATGTGGTCCTTTTGATGTTCCATCTTTTAGTAGAGAAAGCTATTTTATCACCTTTATTGATGATTTTTCACGTTACGGTTACATTTATCTATTGCATGAGAAATCTCAATTAGTAAATGCGCTTGAGGTGTATATTAAAGAAGTTGATAGGCAATTAGATAAAAATGTGAAAATAGAATGGTCGGACAGAGATGGTGAATATTATGGAAAGTATGATGAATCGGGACAATGTCCGGGTCCATTTGCTAAATTCCTTAAAGATATGGTATTTGTGATCAATACATGATGCTAGGTACACCACAACAAAATGGTGTAACAGAAAGGTGTAATCATACTTTAATGGAAATGGTTAGGAGTGTGATGAGTTATTCATCTTTACCCTTATCCTTAAGGATGTATGCATTAAAGACTTTTATGTATTTATTAAACAGGGTACCTAATAAGGCAGTTCCAAAGACTCCCTTTGAACTGTGGATAGGAAAGAAACCTAGTTTACGACACCTGCATGTTTGGGGTTGTCAAGCAGAAGTAAAAATTTACAATCCACATGAAAAGAAATTGGATTTAAGAACGACCAGTCGTTACTTTATTGGTTATTGTCACGCCCCGAACCCCTACGAGCTCGCGACATCCCCTACTCTGGTCGAATATTTACGACGTCCCAGGAATGTCGCCGACCCAACCCAAACATCAGAGCCACATGCGGAAGCGAATATAAAAAAAACCCGGACAAAAAGATGACGACAACGGGGTAGAACACCATAACAATCAAACAACAACATATTCATACAACACCAAATATACAAACATTATATTACAAACATATACAGCAAGCTAGCATCCAAAATCACCGTTATAACAAAAGATCAGGGTCTGATTAACTTAACTTCCCTATGGGTCAACTTGATTTACACAACCCCTAAAATACCCTAGGAAAAACCTAAGGATCGCCTTGCTTTCATTCTGCTCCTGTTTCTCTGGCTTAAACCACCGGAAACTCACCTGCAGCTCCACTGGACACCAAAGGCAACACCTCAAACTAAAAAAAGAGGAGGTGGGCCTCCTGGGTCTAAGGCTAGGGGTCTGAAATTGTGGATTATACAACTATGAGATGAATCTCAATAAGTGTACAATCCCAAACCCCACGTAGGCACTCACGTACCGCCAGACAGAACACGCATCTCACACAACGATCAATCAATCTAACAATCACACACGAACCTACCTGAGATCCATCATACACGTTCCTGCACATTAGACCATAATACAGCCAGCACATCACAGCAAGGAATCACAGACGCACGCGTGCCTCAATTATAAGACAAAAACCACTTGGGAACATCCCATACTGTGCCTAGCAGTTTCTACCCCATAATTCAGCATCACATCACGCGATACAAACACACTCGTATACTAACTCACACCATGCGTCACTTTCTCAAACCTCGCACCTCAAGCCAATTCCCGCTCATTCTCAACTCTTCTACCACTACCGCGCTCGCGTAAAATACATCATGCCAACGGTCTTCTGACCACATCAGACATTGACACCCCGTCGGGCCGGACATCGTCACCTTGTCAGGGATGGCATCGTCTCGCGTAAACGAATATGCCTCAGGACGGAATTCTACACACACTTTCCTTCTACCGTGCCCGCGTAAAACGCATCAGGCTAACGGTCTTCTGACCTTGTCAAGCATCGACACCCCGTCGGGCCGGGCATCGTCACCTCGTCGGGGACGGCATCGTCCCGCGTAAACGTACATGCCTCAGGATGGATCCTTTCTAACCAATCCTACATTTCTGTATCCTCGTTCCACTCAAACCACACATACACACGGCCAACCACACAATTTCACATCTCACACCCATTTCACATTTACTCATTCTCATCATGAACACGCACTACATGACCATACACACTTGGTATGCGAATTTAATGCACATTCACCCCACCACATCACCACACTTCACGGTCACACAAATACAGCACACCACCACACCATATTCAGCCCAATGTACAAACCAAAACCAGTCAACACAAACAAACAATACAAATGCCCCTATAAACCTAATCAAGCCATAGCAATTCCAATCAATCACACGATTAATCCCCGATCAATCCACAACATCACAGCCATCATCGAGCCTCCCAAACCTCGAAATCCATTGCCTAAATCAGTCCATAATCTCCGAACAACCAGCCTTAATCCAATCCCCAAAATAGCCATATAAGCCCCCTAAATCGAGTCCTAACTGCATCTAATAATACCCGAGGTCCTAAGGAGAGTTTGGGAAAGTCACTTACACTAAAAGGCGAAACAAACAGGGCTGGGTGGTGGTCAGAATAGGCGAAACAGTAGCAGCAGCCGAGCAGCAGTGGCGGTGGCACCGGTGTCCAGGCAATGAACAGCTAAGCTGCCTTGGGCAGGTGGCTGGCAGGAGGCGACGAGGCGGCTGAGGGTGGCGGTCTGGTTGTATGGACTAGGGGAGGGAGGCCAGGGGTGGCTCGGCAGTGGTTGGTACAGCGGCGAGTAGCTCCGGCGACCGGCGTCCATGGCAGTCTCACGAACGGCAAGGAGGGGGACCAGCGGAGGAGAGAGGCTGATCGTGGGGGGGGTCTTGGCCAGAGGGAGAGAGAGGGAAAAAGTGAGGAGAGAGAGAAAATCTGGTCAAATATAATGGCTAAAGTGGACACGTGTCGCAAATCCGAGCCAATTGACCAAAATGCCCTTGATCCAACGGTCCTCGTTGATCCTATCTAAATAATTGAGGGACGAAATGGTCTTTGAGTCCAATAATTGAGCTGATAATTAATCTTAATTATCCCAAATATTTTCCCAAAAATTCGAACCAAAAATAGGCCTAGGGGCAAAACGGTCGTTTTTCCGATTTCGGGTCGAAATTCCATTTTTTGCGCGTACCAACCCCAGATGTATGTGGCCAGCATAATATGGTGTCAGATTGTCAAAAATAGTCTCTTAAGCCCTCAAAAATCATCTTCAAAGTCCAAAGGGCAAAATCGTAAATTTTCACTTCCGGGTCGAAATTCATTTTTTTGCAGAAATGAGTGGCCCCAAGGTTGGCCAAGCCAAAAACGTCATCGGCCGCTCGAAATTGTCACTTTCAAAATTCTCAATTCCTGGGCCCGAATTCCAAGAAATGACTAAAATCAAGCAATCGCGACTTTAACTTATCTCTGGCTAACGGGTGGCTCATTGGGATTACGCGCTCTCGACCAGTGATCGACACTAAGTCAAATCACGTTTAAGTTTGCTTGGACCAAGGCGACTTCGATTGTCATATAATTGCGAGGGTCTGTCACTAGTTCCCTTCGGACACGATCAATCAAATAGACCGCTCTTTGTTGGCTCAAAACATCCCCTCGTCAATCGATATGGTCGAAGATCAAACTAAGGTTGAGTTCTTTGATCGTGCGAACTCAATCCCACGCTGGCGTTACCCCTAAGGTTAGCATCCCGAGAATGCATGGGTCCCGGGTGAGATCTCACTATAGTGCATTGGTCAAATTCATTTCTTAAATCCCGAGAAAAGGATTGAAAATTCAGAATGTTACAATTCTTCCCCCCTAATAAAAATTTCGTCCTCGAAATTTATAACTATCTCTACTATTCAAACAGGTGGGGGAGATGACGTTTCTTTCCTCCTTTCTCCCACTTCATTTCACCAACAAGACTACCAAAATTCTGGTATATATATTCATGCTGCCCGAGTGAATACTAAACTGCTCCTATGAGTTTCCGATTAAAATCTCTTCCTAAACTCCAAATCACCGGGCACGCATGTCATCCACAAAACTTCCAAATTCCATCCTCGATCACTTAGTGACTGTCTCCATAATTGTCAGGTCCACAGACAATCCATTATCACATTTTGTTTGACTAACCAATTCATGCCCACAATCGTATCAAAATCAAACCTAGCCAAAACAGCCAAATCTTTCTTGTTTCCTATACCACCAATCACAATTTCACAGCCTAAGCATCCTTACAACACGCATATCTCATTCCTCAATGGTGCAGTCACACACAATTGCACTTCCAAAAACGGTTTCAATCCAGCCAATATAACAAATCAAACAGACACAAACGAGTGCGACGCCCCTTGATCCATAAAACATATGCAATATAATCATACAAAGAACCCATACATGGAGTTACGCCGGGCATATTCTCAACTCCCTTTTACGTTAGGGCATACACACGTTTTTGTGCCAGCGGTCTACTCGAGTTAGCCGGCAGGGCTATACTAATTGGATTCCCAATCCAAGGTGTCTGCGATGATGGGGGTGGTCGAACCTGAATATTTGGACAATTCCTTATGTGATGGCCCATTCCACCACACCCAAAGCATGCTCCAATCACATTTGGGCAGGAACCATTTCCATGATATCTCCCACATCGTCTACAGGCTGAATTAGACGGATGTGCCAACTTCCCAATATTCCTTCTTGCCGGAGAGACAAAACGTTGGTTTTCCATCATCGGCCCTTTCTCTTGCTGACGATCATCCCTAGCTGAGGTATGTTGTGATCCAGACGCGGCGGCTCTTTTCGTCATATCGTACTCAATAATCTAAGCCCGCCTATACATTTCTCCATAATCTTTAATGTCGTGCGATAATATCTGACTCCGAAGGTCCGGCTTCAATCCATCCTGGAATCTTCGAGCCTTATCCCGTGGATTTTCTACCATTGTCGAGGCAAACTTTGCCAATCTTGCAAATTCTGCTTTATATTGATCAACTGTCATCTGTCCTTGGCGTAATCGCATAAATTCCATCAATTTCTTTTCCTAGGCATTTTCCGAGAAATATTTCTCATAAAAACTCTCAACAAACGCAGCCCAAGTCTGGGCCATTTCTTTTGGAAATACCCTACCTTCAGTGGCCTTCCACCAAGCATGGGCATTTTCCTGTAACTGATATACCGCCAACGTTACCTTCTCTTTATCGGTGCACCCCAAAACTTTAAAAGTTTTCTCCAATGATTCCACCCATCTCGATGCAGTCTCGGGGTCGCCACGACCATGAAACTGAAGCGGCTTCAACTTTATGAATTGTTCCACTAATTGGGGCATCTGTCTAACCCCTGCTGGTTGAACCTGCCCTTGCTGGGCTTTGATTTCCTCCATTACCAGTAATCGATGCAGCCTCAGTAGCTTGGGCTGTCGCATTATCTCGCTCTTGAGCTTGCCTATCCATCATATTCTCAATCCTCTCTAATACTCTGAGAACTCCTTCCATACGCGGATCTTTCGCAAATCTAACATTAGCTCTGGGGTCCACTGCAACTCCAACACCAACTCCAGGGTTTTCTACCACTCTAGTACTCATATCAATATCCTCTACAGCTCTAGCTCGAGCACGACCTCTAACTCTTGTTCCTCTTCCAATGCCCCTTCTTGGGACTCTTCTTACATCTCTTCCTTCGCTACTCATCGTATTAGCTTCCTACTACTCTCTTACCTGCTATAATTTCATATGGAAATCAGGGACCTAGGCCAACTACACTAGTCCAAGTCCTAGGCACAAAACTCAACAACTAGCACTCCTCAATCGACAACCAACCATCCAACCGATCATGCACAACATCAAGCCAACGCCACTAAGCACTCAATAGGGTTCTCGTACTCACCTCAAGTCCTGCCGCACCTTCGTCTCGCGAAACATCACCATCATGATAAATCACTCAGCAATCACAGGCGTGTACTCATAGGACATGCATCATCAACATAAATATACATTTAACGAAGGGCTCCCTAACTGACTACCCTGAAGCCGTTGCTCCTTATCACTCCAGGCCTCGATCTTACCGATATCAAGCAAACCTTGCTCTGATACCAATTCAAACGGGGATGTCACGCCCCGAACTCCTACGAGCTCGCGACATCCCCTGCTCCGATCGAATACTTACGATGTCCCAGGAACGTCACCAACCCAACCCAAACATCAGAACCACATGTGAAAGCGAATATAAAAAAAAACCCGAACAAAAAGATGACGACAACGGGGTAGAACACCATAACAATCAAACAACAACATATTCATACAACACCAAATATACAAACATTATATTACAAACATATATAGTAAGCTAGCATCCGAAATCACCATTATAACAAAAGATCAGGGTCTGGTTAACTTAACTTCCTTATGGGTCAACCCGATTTACATAACACCTAAAATATCCTAGGGAAAACCTAAGGATCACCTTGCTTTCCATTCCGCTCCTGTTTCTCTGGCATGAACCTCCGGAAACTCACTTGTAGCTCCACTGGGCACCAAAGGCAACTCCTCAAACTCAAAAAAGAGGAGGCGGGCCTCCTGGGTCTAAGGCTGGGGGTCTGAAATTGTGGATTATATAATAATGAGACGAATCTCAATAAGTGTACAACCCCAAACTCCACGTAGGCACTCACGTACCGCCAGACAGAACACGCATCTCACACAATGATCAATCAATCTAACAATCACACACGAACCTACCTGGGATCCATCATGCACGTTCTAGCACATTAGACCATAATACAGCCAGCACATCACAGCAAGGAATCATAGAGACGCGCGTGCCTCAATTATAAGACAGAAATCACTTGGGCACGTCCCATACCGTGCCTAGCAGTTTCTACCCCATAATTCAGTATCACATCACGCGATACAAACACACTTGCACACTAACTCACACCATGCGTCACTTTTTCAAACCTCGCACCTCAAGCTCATTCCCGCTCATTCTCAACTCTTCCACCACTACCGCGCACGCGTAAAACGTATCAGGCCAACGGACTTCTGACCACGTCAGGCATCGACACCCTATCGGGCCGAGCATCGTCACCTCATCAGGGATGACATCGTCCCGCGTAAATGAGCACGCCTCAGGACGGAATCCTATACACACTTTCCTTCTACCGTGCCCGCGTAAAACGCATTAGGCCAACGGTCTTCTGACCTCGTCAGGCATCGACATCTCGTCGGTCCGGGCATCGTCACCTCGTCCGGGACGGCATCTTCCCGCATAAACGTACACGCCTCAGGACAGATCCTTTCCAACCAATCTTATATTTCTGTATCCTCGTTCCACTCAAACCACACATATACACGCCCAACCACACAATTTCACATCTCACACCCATTTCACATTTACTCATTCTCATCACGAACACGCACTACATGACCATACACACTTGGCATGCGAATTTAATGCACATTCACCCCACCACATCACCACACTTCACGGTCACACAAACACAGCACACCACCACACCACATTCAGCCCAATGTACAAACCAAAACCAGTCAACACAAACAAACAATACAAATGCCCCTATAAACCCAATCAAGCCGTAGCAATTCCAATCAATCACACAATTAATCCCCGATCAATCCACAACATCACAGCCATCATCGAGCCTCCCAAACCTCGAAATTCATTGCCCAAATCAGTCCATATTCTCCGAACAACTAGCCTTAATCTAATCCCCAAAACAGCCACATAAACTGTCACGCCTTGAACCCCTTCGAGCACGCGACACACTTCTCTAGTCGAATGATGCGACATCCCAGGGTATCGCCGACCCAAATTAAACTTATCAGAGATTTATATCAATAGTGGAAATCACCAATACCTGGAAGATAATAACTAGGGTAATTAGGGAGAATGTACAAATTCATTTCTCATTCAAACTTATATAATATCCACAATTTACAAAACCACATATATACAACCACACCGCATCGCCACACTACATACCACCGATATAAAAAAGGATCGATAACTTGGGTACACTATCACAAAAAATAGTACGCTTCAAAAGCCTATTCCACAACCTCTACACTTGCCCCTACTCCCTTTACTTGGCGTCCACACCGAATCTGATTCTTCGTCCTCTGAATCTAAATCCTCCTGAGTCTCTTGCTCGTTTGTTGGGTACTCTACCACGTTAATATCAGTGTACAACGGTATTGCAAAACGCTGCGGTGGCGGCAGAAGGTTCATTGATCAGACCGGGATTCTGAAATGTTTGGTTGAAACAACCATGAGATTACATGTCAATAAGTACACCCCTAAACCCCACCTAGGCTATCAAGTACCTCCAGACAACACATACCTGACACAAACAACCACTCATACTAACAATCACATGCGAGCCTACTTGGGATTCTTCATACACCTCCCTGCACGCCAAATAATAATACAGCCAGCATGCCATAATGATGTCTCATTCATTTTGCAAAACCAAAACGTGTAATATGAATTCACATGCATCAATGCATCACAATCGCGCGTGCCTCGATTATAAGGCAAAATCCACTTGGGCACGTTCCATACCATGCCTAGCAGTTTTTACCTCATAATCGAGCACTACTTCACACGATACAACCACACTCGCACACTAACTCACGCCATGCGTTAGCTTTCGCAATCCTCACACGTCAAATCGAGTCCAGCTCATTCCCAACTTTTCCACCACTACCGCGCCCGCGTAAAACGCATAAGGCCAATGGTCTTTTGACCTCTTCAGGCATCGTCACCCCGTCGGGCCGAGCATCGTCACCTTGTAAGGGACGGCAATGTCCCGGGTAAACGAACACGCCTCAGGACGGAATCCTACACTCAACTTTCCTTCTATCGTGCCTGCGTAAAACGCATTAGGCCAACGGTCTTCTGACCTCGTCAAGTATCGTCACCCCGTCGGGCCGGGCATCGTCACCTCATCAGGGATGGCATCGTCCCGCGTAAACGTACACGCCTCAGGATAGAACCTATCCCGCGTAAACGAACACGCCTCAGGATATCACTTTTCCGACCATTCCAATCATCTCATACCATCGTACCACACGTGCTACACGGTCACACATCACACATGGCCACACAATCCCACGCCACACATGCCTTATGCCAACACACATTACCATCACACAATCACGCCACACGGCCACACATACTTGGCACGCGGTCACACACAATCTCTCGCTCATAAAAATGAACATCCATAGAATCAGGGTAAATCTAGGCAGTTTATATAGTGAACGAAATCTCACCAAAATAAATAGTAAACGAACTCCAAAAATTCTAAATTTTGGATATGTCATAAAAAACATCTTGATAAACATTTCTTATGAAGAACACGAAATCTGATTCAATCTGTAACCATGCCTTTTTATCCCTCGAAATCAGACCAAAATCAGTTCTCTCTAACAGACTGTTTTGTCCTCAAAATACATTTATTTCAATACCCAAATCACCTTAAAAAGCTTTGAAATTTTTATATGCCATAGTCACAAATGTCCCCAACAAGTTTTGTGAAGGAAGTATTTTGAAAACGGATCTGGAAAAATTTATAAAAATTCGAACAGACCCGGAGGTCGGGATGAACAGTCTTCCGGGCAGTTTCCATATGGTCTGAAAATGGGTTTTCGTATGACCCAAATGGCCTCCAAAAATTCCAAATTTAAAATATGTTATACTTCAAGATGTTGGAAACAACTTTCATGAAGAAACATTTCTCAAATTCAGCCCACAAAATTCTCTACAAAAATAGCAAACTAGATGGGTACAGTAACCGCGAATCCGAGAATCACACCAAACCTCACGGATTCGAACCCCAATTGATTTCTACTGAATTTCAACCGCCAAAACTCATTCCCAGATGTCTAATCCAATACACAACAGCCACTAACAGCCATGATAAGCCACCAACAATCACGATCAGCCACCAACAACCAAGATTGACACCGCAATCAACCCCTAAACTACCCTAAACCGCGTCTAAACGAGCCCGTTAATACCCGATATCCTAGATAGGGTTTAGGGAGCGACTTACCCGAACTCTAAGCTAACTTGGCTAGAGTGGAAAGGGGGATCGGCTGATTGGCAGCTCACGGCGGCACATGGCGGCGACAATCGACGAAACAGCGACGGCAGCGGTGGCTTGAACCGGCTTGGTTTGTCCACGGTCAAGAGAGAGAGAGAGAGAGAGTTCTCAGTTGGGGGGGCTGCCGTGAGAAGAGAGAAAGGGAATGAGGAGAGAGAGAGGGAAGTTTGACTAAATAGTCCAAATTGCACTTAATTCCCATTTTGCCCTTTACACACTTGGGTAGGATTAATTCAAGATAAATAATAGAGAGGCATTTTGGTCCATCATAAATCTGAATTATTGGGGCTGATGTTATCCACTTAATATCCCCAAATTAATTTCCCAAAACTCGGAATATCCAAAAATAGGCCTAGGGGCAAAATCGTAATTTTCTGATCCCGGGTCGAATTTCCATTTTTCGACCGTACCATCCCCAAATATGAGTGGCCAACATAATATGACATTGGATTCGCAAAAATAGTCATGCAAGCCCTCGAAAATCAACACCGAAGTCCGGATCCAATTTCATGACCAAAACTCGCTAAATTTCCAATTTCAGGATCTCTCACTAACGGGCGGCTATTTAAGGGTTACGCGTATCGATCTAGAGTTATCCGAATCATGACGATCCCGATCATTGAGAGGATGAGAAATTATCACTAGTACCAGAGGTCGCAATCGTTCGGTTCAAGTTCAGGACTGATTGGCCACGTGCACTTTCGGTTGGGCAGAATCACCAACGATCCGATTGTACATCGTTGGCCTTGACGAAACCAAATCCATCACTTTTTCTAATATCGGTCCACGTCGGCCCAAAATATTCCCTCATCATTTCTCGTGATCGGTGTCCGATTCACGATTGGGTCCCTGATCTACGTATCGTTTTTCCTAGTTAGTCATACCCCATTGGTTAGTAACCCGAGAGTGATCAGTTCTGGGCGAGACTTGCTAAAATGAAATGCGAAATGATGTCAATTTTATTGATCCCGGAATTACATCGAAATTCAGGTTGTTACATAAACCCCCTAAATCGAGTCCTAACCACGTCTAACAATGCATGAGGTCCTAGGGAGAGTTTGGGGAAGTCACTTACACTAAAAGGCGAGACAAACAGGGCTGGGTGGTGGCCGGAATAGGCGGAACAGCAGCAGCAGCCGAGCAGCAGCGGCGGCGGCAACGGCGTCCAAGCAGTGAGCGGCTGAGCTACCTTGGGTGGGCGGCGATGGGGCGGCTGAGGGTGGCGGTCTGGTCGTATGGACTAGGGGAGGGAGGCCACGGGTGGCTCGGCGGCGGTTGGTGCAGCGGCGAGTAGCTCCGGCGACCGGCGTCCACGGCGGTCTCATGAACGGCAAGGAGGGGGACCGGCGGAGGAGAGGGGCTGATCGTGGGGGGCTCTTGGCCAAAGGGAGAGAGAGGGAAAAAGTGAGGAGAGAGAGAAAATCTAGTCAAATTTAATGGCTAAAGTGGACACGTGTCGCAAATCCGGGCCAACTGACCAAAATGCCCTTGATCCAACGACCCTCGTTGATCCTATCCAAATAATTAAGGGATAAAATGGTCTTTGAGTCCAATAATTGAGCTGATAATTAATCTTAATTATTCGAAATATTTTCCCAAAAATTTGGACCAAAAATAGGCCTAGGGGCAAAACGGTCATTTTTCCGATCCTAGGTCGAAATTCCTTTTGTCGCTCGTACCAACCCTAGATGTGTGTGGCCAGCATAATATAGCATCGGATTCTCAAAAATAGTCTCTTAAGCCCTCAAAAATCAACTTCGAAGTCTGGAGGGTAAAATCGTAAATTTTCACTTTCGGGTCGAAATTCATTTCTTTGCAGAAATGGGTGGCCCCAAGGTTGGCCAAGCCAAAAACGTCATCCGCCGCTCGAAATTGTCACTTTCAAAATTCTCGATTCCCGGGCCCGAATTCCAAGAAATGTCTAAAGTCAAGCAATCGCGACTTTAGCTTATCTCTGGCTAACAGGTGGCTCATTGGGATTACGCACTCTCGACCCGTGGCCGACACTAAGTCAAATCACGTTTAAGTTTGCTCGGACCAAGGCGACCTCGATTGTCATATAATTACGAGGGTCTGTCACTAGTTCCCTTCAGACACGATCAATCAAATAGACCGGTCTCTATTGGCTCAAAACATCCCTCGTCAATCGATATGGTCGAAGATCGAACCAAGGTCGAGTTCTTTGATCGTGCAAACTCAATCCCATGCTGGCGTTACCCCTAAGGTTAGCATCCCGAGAATGCGCGGGTCCCGGGTGAGATCTCACTATAGTGCATTGGTCAAATTCATTTCTTAAATCTCGGGAAAAAGATTGAAAATTCAGAATGTTACAGTTATGTAAAGAAATCCAAAGGGTATAGATTTTACTATCCTAATCATAGTACAAGAATTATTGAAATTGGAAATGCTAGGTTCATTGAAAAAGTTAACATTAGTGGGAGTGAAAGAATGCATGATGCTTGCATTCAAGAAGTTAGGGTGGAAGTTCCTCTACCCAAAACTTCTAAAGTTGTTATTCCTGATATTATAGTTTAACCCAACAATAATCGAGAACAACGAATAAATGATCAAACACTCCATAATGAAAATGTCAATATTGAGCCTACGGTAATTGAGCCACAAGAAATAACGTTAAGAATATCTCAAAGAGAAAGGAGGCCGACTATTTCTAATGACTATGTGGTTTATCTACAAGAGTCAGAAATTGACTTAGGAATTGGTATTGATCCAAGTTCATTTTCACAAGCCATGGAATGTGATGATTCTAGACTTGGTTTTAATACCATGGAAGAAGAGTTAAAATCTATGGATCAAAATCAAGTCTAGAATCTCGTTGAATTGCCTAAATGATGCAAAAAGGTCAGGTGTAAATGGGTCTTTAAGACCAAGCACGACTCAAAAGGTAATATTGAACAATAAAAAGTCAGACTTGTTGCTAAAGGTTTTACTAAGAAAGAAGGCATTGACTATAAGGAGACCTTTTCACTAGTCTCCAAAAAAGACTCACTTAGAATCATTATGGCATTGGTGGCTCATTATGATTTAAAGTTATACCAAATGGATGTCTCTACCTTTCTTAATGGGAATTTAGGGGAAGAAGTTTATATGAACCAACCCAAGGGCTTTTCAATTAAAGGAAAGGAATACATGGGACGTAAGTTAAAGAAGGCAATATATGGACTTAAATAAGCTTCCAGACATTGGTATCTTAATTTTAATGATACAATAACTTATTTTGAATTTAAGAAAAATAACGTTGATCGGTGTATATATATGAAGGTTAGTGGGAGCAAGTTTATTTTTCTAGTTCTGTATGTTGATGGCATTCTTCTTGCTACTAATGATCTTGGTTTCTTACATGAAACCAACAAATTTCTACCTAAGAATTTTGAAATGAAAGATATGGGAGAGGCATTGATGTGATAGGAATAAAAATATTCCAAGATAGATTACAAGGATTTTTAGGGTTGTCTCAGAAATCCTATATAAAATTTTAGAGAGATTCAATATGAATAAATGTTCTGCTGGAGTAGTTCCAAGTCAGAAAGATGACAAATTTAGTCTTATGCAATGTCCGAAAAGTGAATTGGAATAAGAACGAATGAAAAGTATTCATTATGCATCTGTTGTTAAGAGCTTAATGTATGCTCAAACTCGCACCAAACCAGACATCAGTTTTGCTGTTGGAATTCTAGGCAAGTATTAAAGTAACCCAGGATTAGATCGCTGGAAAGCTACAAGAAAGTCCTCAGATACTTGTAAGGAACGAAGAATCATAGGCTCACTTATAAAAGACATGATCATCTTTAGGTGATTGGATATTCAGATTCTGACTTAGCTGAATGTGTTGATACAAGAAAATCAATATTTTATTATTTGTTTCTTTTGGCTGGAGGGCTAATTTCATGGAAAAGTGCAAAGCAGTTAATCATTACTACATCCTCTATAGAGGCTGAGTTTGTGGTATGCTTTGAGGCCACTATTCATGGGTTATGGTTGCAAAACTTTATTTTAGGACTTGTGATTGTCGACAGTATTGCCAAATCGCTGAAAATTTATTGTGATAATTCTACAGCAGTTTTCTTCTCTAAGAATGACAAGTACTCTAAGGGTTCTAAACATATGGAGATTAAATACTTGTCTATTAAAGAAGAAATTCAGAAACAAAAAGTGTCAATTGAGCACATTAGCATCAACCTTGTGATTATAGATCCCTTAACAAAAGGATTGCCACGTAAAATATTTAAAAAACATGTTTAAAGGATGTCATGCCTCGAACCCTACGACGCGCGAGCATCCCTACCGTGGTTGATTCAAGTGCGACGTCCCAGGACACGTCGCCGACCTAATGCCCAACCAGAGTACAAGGCACATGCGGAAGCAATACGACACCCGAACAATTTGAAACCACATAACCAAGAATAGCCACACAACCATCAACATGAACAAATATATACTTGCATTGACAGGGAGAACATATACAATATTCATATACAGCATGAACATCAAAAATCAAAAGCTGGTCAACGACCACTACTGACAAAAAGGGATAAGTGGCCCCGGTGGTCAAGGGTACTAAAACTAGGTGGGCTCCGATCAAAAAGGTACTGGCCTAACCTATCTAGGGTCTAAAGTCTACTCTAGGGCTCCTAGTCTGGGTCAGAACTCGACAAGTCGGAAGAACTCTCGGACGACACAAACTCGGACTCCATGGACTCCAACTCAGTATCGATCCAGGATGACTCTTCATCTGAACCGTCCTCCTCTGGTGCTGCCTCCATCTCAAGATCCTGCTCCATCAGTTCAGGCTCATCCTCAGAATCCGTCAGCTTCGGGTCTGAATGCCCATCCTTCGACTCCTCCTCTATTTGCTCTGGTTTGTCCATTTCCCAAACATCTGGCTCGTGCCCTAAGTCAGCACTAGAGCTCCTCTCGGACACACGGTTGGGACTCGCCAAGTCCTTATCGAAATACTGAGGGTCAACATCCCTTGACTCGCTATACAGGACCTTAAAAAATCGAAAGGGTCCGTAAGTCCCTGTAAGGTCCCTGATGCACCACCTTATGTACATGTGGGCCTGGTCCAGCTGCTTTCCCACATCAACCCAAACTGTAGTCAAGTGTCTAACATATGTATCCCAATTCCCTGCGAGGTACTCCGTCTCCTCCCGGTCTATCCGGTAAGGGATCCCAAAACAAATAGGTAAAGCGGACATCTTAAGGCCGGGGGTCTGAAAAGTTTGGTTTATACAACAGTGAGAATAAATCTCAGCGAGTAGGCTCCCTAAACCTAAACTAGGCTAACATGCACCTCTTGATAAGCACTAAACAACACTCAATCTAGAATATAAAAGACTTAGGCCCAAATCCAATACTTACTTGGCCCTGTAGGTTAGGCATTTATAAATCACAATAATAGCACAAAACCCAATCGTGGCATATGCACACATCACTTGGTCACAGCGCATGTCATGCATATGCTCGTGCTCATACTCGTGCTCATGTCTCATTAATGCACTTTCGCACACGTGCACTCTTGCACACTTACAATTACCAAATTCACTGACCCGCGTAAAACGCATCAGGTCTATCACTTTGAGATCGATCTTCGGCTCGCGTAAGACACATCAGGCCTATGACACAACCCACATAAAACGTATCAGGTTTGTTATCTTCCGGTAATCTGGGCATCGTCCCGCGTAAAACATATCAGGACGGGTTCATTACCTCGCATAAAACGCATTAGGGCTTTATGTGATCACACGTACACAATCATCAATTATTATCTGAACCCCACGTAAAACGTATCAGGGCGATTTAAGTGATCACAAGCTCATGCCGTTCATGCACACACGCATAATGTACATGTTATGCCCATATTTAGTATGCACGCTCATGGCCACAATATCTACACTCGGCATTCGTGAAATTCACACTGGGCACTCAACATGATTCGGCTATTTATTCAATAACGTCACCACATACTCAATTCACATTTCAATATGCCCAATATACCAATTAGTCCAAATCAATCACAACCTGTAATTAGGCACTCAATTTCATGCGATTAGAACACCTAGACTACACATGCCGATAGCCTACCAAGCAATTCATGAATTGGCCACGCCAAGAACATCATAGGGCATTATACAATCACAAACAAGCCATGTTTAATTTAGTCTCCTCATAGGCCGATCACCATTCCCTTAACGATTCACACTAAAACTTCAATTAACCAATTATGGTCCAAATCGACCCAACACCAATTCAGCCACGAACAGTCCACCTTGGGCCACTAAATCACTTCCAAAATATCATATTAGGTCACAAGAATCACCATGAAAACAACCACCACTTGGCTCACAAATTTCACCCGCCAAATCCATAATTTTTGTCCGAATCACGACTCCCATGATCAGCCACCACGCATCACATTATGGAACACTAAACCTCAATTAATTTATCACACTAAGCCACCAAACTAGTCACAAATTCAGCCCTAAACATTCTCTACAATTTAACCTCTAAAATACCCTAAATAACCCCTAAAACCCATCTAGAAATGTACATTAGCCTAACTGGGGTTCATGGTTGTACTCACTTGGATTTCTAAGCTCCCAACTAAGCTGGACAGGTGGGGAAAATGGGCAGCCCGAGCTGATTCCACGGCGGCACAAGCGGCGGTGACCGGGAGGCCTCTACGGCGGCGCGAGCGGCGGTGGCTTGCGGACGGCGGTCCACGGTCGGGCTGCTCACACGGCTAAGGAAAGGAAGAGAGAGAAAATGGGACGGCTGGATGGTGCAAGGCGAGGTGGAGGGCGGCGATCTCGGCTTCGACGTGTGATGGCAGTCTGGTGAGCTTGGCGGTCCACACGGTCGAGAGAGGAAACCGGCGAGAGGGAGAGCTCACGGGAGAGGGAGAGAGGAGGGGATGGCCGACTGAGGTGAGAGGGAAATGGGGAGAGAGAGAGAGAGAATGGGAGAGTTTATGCAAAATGGATTTAGTGGGGTTGTTGAACTACTATCCCACAAATGGCCATCAAGTCCCTATTCCAATGGTCAAGATCAAGACTTGCTAAATATCATGGGGGCATTATGGTCCTCAATTTTCAGCATTATTGAGCTGAAACAAACTAATTTAAAACCCTAAAATATTCTCCAAATGATCCCAAAAATTCGGAATACAAGGTTAGGAGCATAGGGGCAAAACGATAATTTTCCGGTCCCGAGTCAAATTTCTAATTTTCGACTCTATTGATCCCAAATATGATTGGTCACACTTTTACAACGTTGTCTTTGCAAAAATAGTTGTGCACGCCCACGAAATTCGACACCGAAGTCCGGACTCAATTCCATGATCGATTTCACTCAATTTGCGATTTTAGCGTCTCTCACTAACGGGTGGTTGTTTAGGGGTTACGCGTATCGACCTAGAGTTACTCGAGTCGTGACAGTCTCGATTTCCCAGAGAGCATGAGATTTTATCACTAGTTCCGGGGGTCGCGATCATTCGGAATAAGTTTGAAACTGTTCGCCGCGTGTACTTTTAGCCATGTGGAATCACCTGCGATCCGATCCTACATCGTTGGCTAAACCAAATCCGTCACTCCTTGGATCGGCCCACATTGGCACAAAATATTCCCTCGTCGCTTTTCGGAATTGGACTCAGCTCACGGTCGAGTTCTTGGGTCCACGTACCGTTTTTCCTAGTTAGCCTTTCCTTATTGGTCAGTATCTCGAGAATGATCAGTTCCGGGCGAGACTTACTAAAACGAAATGAGAAATACATCAATTTCATTGATTACGAAAGTGGATTGAATTCAGGACGTTACAAAGGATAGGCATTATTGGATATCATTAATGATTGTATTATGAGTGCATTAAGTTTATTTATTTAACACTCCGAGCTTAATTATATGTTTATGATATTTCCTATTTCCTATTTAGTATACATGATGGAAAAAGATGAAAATGTAATAGGATAGTCTCTAACAGAGACATTATAGTTGGACCATTACTATACTTCTCACTTATGGATTATGTTAAGTATAGAGCTATAGTTGTTGTACATGGAAGGGACCGTGTCGATTAATGACATACAACCGCTATGACTCGCATTAGTTTTCTTTACTTAATTATGATTATTATGTGATAGCCAATTTAAGAAAGGTTTTAGCATAATGTTTTTTATAACCAATTGTTTTAGCATAATGTTATTGTGCACATTATGGTTTTTATTAAACCATGAAAGAAATTTCGTATGGGCCAAGTGGGAGAATGTAAAAATAATTGTGGCCCATATGATGTTATTAATTAATTGTTTGATAATTAAATGCTATAAATAATTGTACTAGCTATGAAGAGGTGCGACTCTTACGAAATGGAATGTGCTTTAATGGAGGGCAACTATTGATAGCATGTATAAATAGAGTATGGTCCTCTCTCCACTCACGTGAGAACGAATGGTTGTATTCTATCCTCCATCTAATAAAATAAGTTAAAGAGAAAAGTGGGTTAAGGGAGAAAAATCAAATTTCTATATTTCTTCCGTTTCTGTAGCAATTATTTTCAAAGGGCAACGCTATGGATAAAGGTATATCTTCATCCCTTCTATTGTGAAAATCATCAACATTTAAGATTCTGGATTTCAAAACTTTTCTGCATAAAAGGATTAAATTTTCGTTTACAGGCAAAAGCTCAAGCCAAATTGCGCAGGGCATTGATTGAATTGTGATAGCTCAACGATGACATAAACAAAAAAGCACGTAAGATACATGTAAATCAACTGGACAAAGTTATGGTTTTGTACAAGCCCACTATTTAACGGAAAAAATATTGATCAAAGAAATCCTCGAATCCTTGTCTACTCACTATTACTAGACCTATAGCGGGGCAATGTACACAGATGTTACTGAACAATATTAGCTTTTTGACATCAGCCATGGCTTAACTTGCCTGGTAATGTTCTTTTTAACCATCTACCTTCCACCACTTGTTAAAGAAAGAAACGATTTAACTAAGCTCCGTCACTGGGAAAAAACCATTATTTTAATTTGTTAGATTTAAAGATTAGTCTTAGTTTTACAAATTCATTGTGAATTCGATCCTTAAACTTTAATTTTGCTCATTATGGTCCATAGACTCTTTGAGTCACCAAGTGCCGCATAGCCTTGTTGGTTACCACAAAAGGGCCGACCACCGATGTTAAGACCGTGAGGGGCCAAAAGAGCCGCTCCTCTCTCTCCATGTGTTTGTTATATTCCTCTGTTGATATTTAAATATTCATTGGCGTGACTATACAGATCAGGAGCCATACATCAGCAAATGCGCATGGGATCTGCGGCTGAGTTGAATTGCCACGCAAGATTCTAACAAGGCCCAATAAAATAGAACAACGAAATCGGTTTGATTGCATGAGTATAATGACCAAATTGAACAAAAATTAAAATGTAACAACCTAATTGAACATTGACTAAGAGTGTATAGAGAATTTGGACATTGTCCCATCACCGTCATCATAAGCTAATATTATCTTCGATAAGAATTGTCAACACTCCAGAAAGCTCAAAGAGTTGTCAACATGAAAATCAAGTGAAGGGTAATTCGGAATCGGTTCCAATTTATCTTCTTTAATCTCAATCTCTGACATACTTTCCTCCCTCTTTTGATTGGAAACATTGACATAGAAAGAACAAACTCAAGGTAATGTTGTATCGTTTCCAATGTTCATTCCTCAAGTGCCATTCATTAACATAGTCTCTTTTTATTACACTACTTGCCTAGTCACCACGGTGCAAGTAAGTATCCCTTTCCTTTAAAACCTCTTCATATGAATACTATTCAAAAAGAAAATCCTTCAAAGAAAAATTGTATAGTGCTTTTCCCAAGTTCAGGTTCAAGATTTCGAGCTCATTGTCTTCAAAAGTTTTAAATGTTATTCATTAGTTAAAAATTGTTTTTCCCATATGTTACATGCCTCATAAATAAAAAATCCCCGCAAGGATAATTTGAACGAGTGACTTTGACAAAATGAAAGGGATTGTTGAATATGCCAAGCGAAAGTACTTAAGATGGCGAAAGGCAAGCTATGCTTTAACACCTCCTTCATACACACTTTGAGAGTTGAGTAGAAAAGAAAACCATGTCATAGGGGTAGAGGATTTATTCACAAGGAATACATAGATTAAAATGACGAAAGTCATTTGTTTCTACTACCCTAAACACTAAGAATGACCTTTACTAGCCATTTTGAGCATAAATAGGGAGAATTTTTTAGATACCCCTATCAAGAACTACCCCAAACTATGGTAGGTAAGGAGGTTAAGGTTGAAACATTTGGAGAAAATTTAAGAAAGACTATGTTGCCTTCACTTGCATCAACCTCCTTGTGGTGATTTCAGTTGAACTCTTTTTGAAAGCTTGACGCATCCCAAAGTAAATAAGAGCATTCATTTCTCTACCCAAACACTAATTACCCTTTAATTAGCCAAATTGGGCCTGAATATGCATTTTTGAACCCAATTGGTGATTATCTCCCTACACTGGGGCAATGCATGTAATTTACCAAGAGAATTGATAAGAATAAAACAAATGTCTCGAGAGTCCTAAAATCGAAGAGGCAAAAGAAAATAAAAACTAGGGAGCATGAAAAAGTTGTGTGCCTAGTAAAAGCGAGGTCGATGCCCGTGAAAGAAAACATTACATCAAAAGCAAATCGTTTGTATGAAACGAAATCAGTTTGAATGCAAAAGCATTTAGAATAAGAGTGAAGCTTTTGTGTTTCAAATAAAAAGATTGACCAGTGGACTCTCGAAACAAATTGAACATCAAAAGTCAAAAAACTACGAAAAATTGAATAGGTCAGTGATGATGTTAAGATAATCACCAATCTCAAAACCCCTAAAAATATTTTTGGGCCTTATTAGCCTTCCGTTTATATGTGCTGAATTATGCTCAAAAAATTTAATAAATTCCAATTCTAATTAAAAAGGCCTAACCCATTTCAATTAAAGGTTGGAACTCTCCTTTCCAGCTTGTGACTTTCAGCCACTGCCACACTCCTTGGGCTGGCTGAATTCTACTCCTTTGTGAGCTTGAATAATAACATGCTTAATTCGTTTAGGGCTTATTCCAATTAAACTCAAAGCCTGTAAACTTTATGGGCTAAACCCAACTCAATTAAAGCTCAAAATTTAGTCTAAAGGCTTGAAATTTTAGGCCATTAACCCCTAACTTGGCCAAATTTTGCCTCCAATGTGGGCCTAGTCCACATAACTAATTCAGGTCTATTCACCGCCGCCGGTACAATGCAAATGGAATTAATGAACTAACTATATGATGAATGCTCCTAAAAATTATATGCAATGCAATTATATCATATTATTTTTGTTTATTGGCCAAAGGTTAGTCTCTAATTTTCTATACAATTGAACCCTAAATAATTAGCCAAAATTTAGGTGTTAACAAATCTCAACCCCACAAAATGCATATATGGGGCAGAATCCAGAAAGCGATTAGGATTCATGATAAGCAATAGAGGCATCGAAATTGATCCGTCAAAGGTGACCTCCAACTACTGTTAAAGAAGTTTGAAGCTTATTTGGGAGATTGAATTATGTGGCAAGATTCATATCCCAGTTATTAGAGATGATGAAACTATTTTTCAGACTCTTAAAGAAGAATGCAAAGATTGAGTGGGATACTGAATGTCAAAATGCATTTGAAAAGATAAAGTAATATTTGACTCATCCACTAGTCCTGGTCCCTCCAGTTCCCGGAATACCTCTGATTCTATACTTGGCTATTTATGATGAGTCATTGGGGCCATGCTAGCTTGAAAAAGACCAAACAATGGAAGGGACTACGTGATATACTACCTTAGTAAGAAGTTCACTACCTTTGAGATGAATTACGTGGACGTTGAGAAGACATGTATAGCATTGGTTTGGGTGTTCACTACCTTTATCTCCAAACATTGCTGGTAATTGAGAATGACCCTATCAACAACTTTGTGGAGCAACTTGCCCTAGTAGCGAAGCTGGCTAAATGGCAATCCTCATTTATGAATTTGATGTACAAAGCATGGCATAGAAATTTGTCAAAGGTAGAGCCATCGCTGACATGTTAGCGGAGAATCCGAAGGAGTCGGAAAGCTCCGATGAAACTAGTCTTATGGATGAACGTATTCTTCTTGTGTAAGATGACAAATGGACAATGTATTTTATGTTGCGAGTAACCTATCCGGTTTAGGCACTAGGGCAGTTCTTATTTCACTAAATGGCCAACACTACCCCTTAGCTGCTAAATTGGTATTCCCCTTGCACCAACAATATTGCGGAATATGAAACTTGTATTCTCAGTCTTCAAGCTACCATTAACATGAGTCTCCAAAGGCTATAAGTCTATGGCAATTCGACACACATCATCCTTCAAATTGGAGACAATGGCAAACCCAAGATCCCAAATTGATTCCATACCATGAATTTCTTAAGGAATCTATAAAGGAATTCGATGACGTATTTTTCGAGTACCTACTGAGATCTCAAAACCAGTTTGCTGATGCTCTAGCCACACTACCTTTGATGCTGCAAGTAACAGAGGGTTTAGACATCAAGCTATTAAGGATCGAAATCTTAGATGCCCAGCTTATTGTATGATAATAGAAGGAGAGCCTAATGGAGAGCCGTAGTACCACAATATCATAGAGTTATCTTCAAGGGTGAATTTCACCAAGGGAGTGAAACATCGGATAGAAAATTCTTGATGAAGCTAGCATCAAAACTCTTTGTTAGTGGTGATGCACTTTACAAAAAGGTCTTTTGATTGTGTCTTGTTGAGGTGTGTTGATGCCAAAGAGGCCAACCAATTGATGAAAGAAATACATGAAGGAGAATGTAACCCTTAAATGAATGGCCACCTCTTGGCAAAGAAGATCACGAGGCTCGGTTACTATTGGCTGACTATGGAGACCGATTGCATTCAACATGTAAGTAGCTATCATTGATGCTAGATCTATGAAGATAAGATCAAAGCTCCACCGATGTTGATACCTGATTTTTAGCTGACGCATCTTGAAAAGATAAAAACTTGTGATTAGGGTTTCTGATTGCGACAGAACTCGAATCTCAATCCAAAAGTCATTTAGCATTTGAATTAGTATTAGCAACTCATTTTCTAGCTTTTTACATTTAAATTTTAAAAAGTCAAAATATTAACTTTTGTGTTGACTTTTGGTCAAACCGTGATCGAAAAGTCAACCCAAAGTCAAAATTTGATTTTTTTCATGAAAAATCTCAAAATAGTGTCAATTTTCAAGAAATTCAAAGTTTGACCCATTAATTGGCATTTTAGTATATTAGTACTAAAATGTTGACTTTTGGTCTATACTTTATTCAAAAAAATTGAAAAAATAAAAACCCCTAAATCATCTCATTTTTAGCTTAATTTCACTTTGGCATCATCAATTTTACAAAAATCAGTTTAGAATCAACTTTTCCCCAATATGCGGAATTTGGTTCAAATTGGCCAAAAATGAAATTACTTCATTTCTAGTCATTTTTTAGGATAATTTCCTTCATGACATTTGATCTAGAGGTCGTATTGTATTCAATTTTTAAATCAATTTTAGAATTCCAAGCCAAAGTTGAAAACCCCAATTTAAGCCCAAATTAGAGATTCCAATCGATTCTTCAAGATTTGTATAGTTGAGGCACGGATGAACCTAATTTCTTATATGAAACTTAGATCCAAAACCAATTTTTCAAGATTCATATGACTTTGAGTCAATTTGACCAATCTAGTGATCCAATGATTGAAAAATCCAAGAGTAATTGGTTCAATTAGTGCAATTCAATTTGGATCATTCTAGACTAACATCCAATTTTATAAATTGAAGTTCAATTTGGCCAATTAGACTTCAATTCAATTCTTTAGTATAGCCTGGCAATGCAATTTAACTCAAATTGAAGAGAAATTAGGTCAAACAAGTTAAATTTGATCAATTTATACTTGTATTTTAAACTGGTTCAATCCAATTGGGTCAATCAATCATGATTGAGATTAAATTGCATGAAATTGGAGCAAAATTAAGCCAAGAACCAAACCGGTCCCACTTGGTCGAACCTGGGTCAAATTGGTCCAATCGGTTTTACCCAGTTTGATCAGAATTGAATTGGCCGATCGTTTCCTTGCCAAAATTCCGGCGGCCGGTGATCCATTCTTACCAGCCAAGGCTAGCCAGTCCCTTTGTGTCCAAAATTACTAAAATACCCCTGGTGAAAGTACAAAAATGCCCCTATAACCAATTTTCTTAAGGGTAAACAAATTTCCTTAAGGATTAAGCAAACGATCATAACCATCCATTAAAAGTGCATCATAGTCATCTATTGTGTCATGTCATCTATCCTTAACCCTTAAGGAATATCCTTAACTTTTAAGGAAGTAATTTTGGCCATTTGATCAATCCAAGGGCTAGTATTCAAATTCGGAGGAGGTATGTAAGGATTTTCCTTCCAAAAATTAGGGAGGGCTCATTTTTCAAATTATTCTCTCTCTTCTCTCTCTCTCTCTCTCTCTCTCTCTCTCTCTCTCTTCCTCTCTCTCAGCCAAATCTTCTCCTGCCCAGTTCAACCTATCGCTGGCTAGTTCCCGGCATGACACCACTTGCCGCAGTCCTCCTCGGCATCCTAAGGCCGATCATAAGACCAGCCACCACTTCCAGTGGCTAAAGCTCCCTGATCAGCGCTGTTTCTCTCTTGGTCACATCACTAGCAATCGAGCCGATGTCCTCTTCTTGCTAGTTCAATTAGCAATTTCGACAGTCTAGCAACCTTCTGTGGTGGTCTGAGACCTACGGCTACTTCCTCAGCCTTTTCCTGAGTCTGTGGTGGCCGGAATCTCTCCGAACAGCCACCGAAACACTTCTGTTCACTTGATTTCATGTCGATTGCGCATTTGAGTAAACTAATTTGACTCTCACTTGGATTTGCACACTTTGTTCTTAAAGGCTCATCGAACTATCCGAGGTTCCTTCGTGGTGTCCTTGAGCTAAATACGAAGGCCGTATCTCTCGGTTATACATCAAAGTGTCATTACATAAGGTAAGTTCGATTTTGTGATTCTCGGATCTTGATGAGTCAATATGGTTGTGAAGCTGATATGACCTCGAAAATATCGAAATCTTGCGAAGCATTAAACTAGAGAGTTGTGGGATACGTCTTAAGCTTCAATTTGATAGTTGTACGCCTTGAACAGACATCGTTTGCTAGGTTAAAACTCCTCCGAAAGTTGAGATCAGAAGCTTTAATGTTGATAATATGTTCTGTTCTTATGAACTCCTCATTGACCTTCCTCTGTTTGGTGATTTTTCTGATTTTCTATGTTTGTTATTTGAGAAAATTTTCTACATGAAAGTCGTAGGATACATTCAGATCATCCATTATAAAAATTTCATACAATTCTAAGCATGACAGGACAGGACGATTAACATCGTCATTTAGGTTCCTTCTCTATAATAGATGGGTTCTTGACCGACCTTCATGTGTTCTTCGATTTTTATAAATTCGTGTGCTCAAAATCTGGAGAAGTGTTCTCATGAAAGTTCATATTGAGATCTAGAGCTTCGGTGCACCCCAGAACTTCAAAGGCCTTCTCCAGTTCTTCCACCCAATGTGGCGCGGCTTTGGGGTCACCTTTTTCGTCAAACTTCGGCAGCTTTAACTTCAAGAATTGCTCCACCAGTTGGTGCATTTGCCTATTCATGACTACCTGGGCTTGCCCATGATTGCTTGATTACTATTAACAACAGCAGCTGTTGCGGCCTCAGTAGCTTGGGCAATGTTGGCAACCCTTTCTTAAGCCTACCTTCCCATCAGATTTCCTATCTCCTGTAGTGTCTGAATGACCTCATCGAGCCTTGGGTCTCTCGCCTCTCGACCCATTGCACTTGATTGCCCTCATGTTCCCATTCCTCTTCTCATCCTTACGGTTCTCACTATTCACCGACCTGCTATAATTCTATTCAGGAATTAGAGACCTAGGTCAAACTATACCGGTCTAGGGTCCTAGGCAGGGAATCACAACAAGCAATCACACAGCAAGCGATCAATCACAAGCAGCGAGAGGTTTCAACCAAAAAGATAAGTATACTTACCTTGGGTCCTGTCGTACTTGCACTTTAAGTGTCATTTTCAATAAGCACTCAATCATGATAATCAAACAGTCTGGAGGTACACGTAACACACAAGTCTCCCTATTTAGCTACTTAAGGTCATCGCTCCTTATCGCTTCAGATTCGATCGAGTTAGATCGAGGTGACCTTGCTTTGATACCAAATCAATGGGGGATGTCACGCCCCGAATCCTACGGCACACGACATCCCTATCACGGTCGATTCAGTACGACGTCCCATGACTCGTCACTGACCCAAAACCCAAATCAAATAATAATACACATGCGGAAGCAACCACACACCCGTACATAAATAAACATGACCACGGATAGCAACAAACAATACAAATACAAAATTATATTAATACAAGTGAATTTACAATATCCAATAACAGCAATATACACAAACCAAAACGGGTCAGCAGCCACCAACATCAAAAAGGGGTATGTAGCTTAGGCGATCAGGGTACTAAACCTAAGAAGGACTCCTTCCAAAAAGTATCGGCCCTAAACTAGCTATGGTCAAGACTAAACCCTAGGGTAACCAATCTGGGTCGGATTTCGAAGACTTGGATGAGTCATTGGACGACTCGGACTCGGAGTCCATAGACTCCGACTCTAATTCGGCCTCCTTTTGCTCTTTCTCCTCATCGTCCTTTGGCTTCGGCTCCAGCTTCATGGGCTCTGGCGTGGGGTTGGACTCTCACTCCATCGGCTCTTCCTCCTCAGGATCGGAATCCATCTTGAAGATAACTGGCCGGGGGTTAGAATCCTCCTTGGACATGGCACCGGGGCTGACTATCTCCCCATCAGCTGCCTGTGGATCCCGGTAACCTAACCTATCTATCGGGACATCAAAAGTCCTAAGGGGTCCATAAATGCTGAACTGGTCCCGAAAACACCAACCAAGATACTAATGAGCCTAGAACTGTGGCTCACCCATGTCAACCCAAACAATGGTATAATGCCTAACATAAGTCTCCCCATTCCCAACGAGGTACTCAATCACTGAACGCTCTATATGATACGGGATCCCAAAACGTATCGGTACACCTGCCATCCTCAAGATCGGGGGTCTGAAAAATGGGGTTTCAACAATAATGAGAATAAATCTCAGCGAGTAGGCCCCCTAAACCTAAACTAGGCTAACATGCACCTTCAGACAGGCTACCAACCAAACAAACGGTCCATAAATTATACGACTTAGGCCTTCGGCCCAAATCCAACATATTTTTGACCCTACGGGTTAGGCACATAATAATAACACTAAACCCAATAATGGCACATACACAATATTACTTAGCCGTGAACACATGTCGTGTACATGCTTGCACTCATTAATGTACTGTTCACACACGTGCCATTACCATGCATATCCTCATACTCATGAATGCACACTTGCACACACGCCAACTTTCCAATTTAATCTCCGACCCACGTTAAACGCATCGGGTCCAACCCGCGTTAAACACATCAGGTCTATCACTTCCAATCATTCTCCGGCCCACGTTAAACGCATTAGGCTCATAATACAACCCACTTGTGGGACGCCTCAGGTTTGCTATCTTCCGATAAATCGAGCATCGTCTCTCATTAAACGCATCAGGATGGGTTCAATACCCAGCATAAACGACGCCTCAGGGTTTATGTGATCACACATACATATACCACCAGTTTTTTATCTAAACCCCACGTAAATGATGCCTCGGGGCATTTTAGGTGATCACATGCTCAATGCTATTCGTGCACACTCATATGATGCACATGTTATGCCAATGCTTAATGTGCACCACTCGTGGCCATAACAACCAACACTCGGGCATCCATAAATTCCACATTGAGCATTCAATTTAACATAGCCACATGCTCAATTCACACCACAACATGTTCATTTCACATCTCAACATGCCCAATTAACCAATCAAATCAAATCAGCCACGGTGCATAATTGGCACATGAAATCATGCAATTTAATCAACATAATTACGCATGCTTAAGGCCCATCGTGCCTCTCAATTCTCGGTCATACTAGCACTCAACATGACATCACATAATCAATCCCAAACCATATACAATTTGGCCACTACATGGACAATCAAGGCACATATGGCAAATCCACATTTAAACCCTAGATTAGCCATACAAAATCCAATTAAGCCTACAATGATCAGCCACTAGTCAGGCCATTCTAGGCCTTTAATCCACCTTCAAAATAACACATTAGGCTATCTAAATCATCACCTTACCAGCCCTAATCACCAACCAATAATTAACCCCTAAAATACCCTATTTAACCCCTAAACCTATCTAGAAATGCACAAGAGCCCAATTAAGGGCTAGGGTTTCCACTCATAAAGTCTTAAGCTCCAAATATGGGCTGGACTAGGGGGAGAAACGGGCGAGATGGTCACTGGCTCACGGCAGAATCAACGTCGGCGGCGGCGGCGGGTTAGTGGCTCCCAGCTGAGCAATGCGGCGAAGGAGGGTGATAGTGATGCTGGTGAGGTGAAAATGAGAGAAAGGGGGGAAAATTGAGAGTGGTGGTGGTGACGTGCGGCGCTCGGACGGCAGCGCGGCGGCGCTCGAACGGTGGCGGCATGCCCAAGGCGAGGCTGACCCGGTGATGGTGATGCCGAAATGAGAAAGAAGAGAGAGAGAAAGATGGTTGAAGGGTGGCGGTGGTGGCGACGGGGTGATCGTGGGAACCAGCGGCGGCGAGCGGCGTTCCTGTAGGCAGCAGCGCTGTTCGGCTGGGGGGCTGCTCCGGGGAGGCTCTCACGTAAGAGGGGGAGAAAATAGAGAGGAAATAGGGAGAGGGAGTTGGCGAGAGAGAGACAGGTGGTCAACTGAAAAATGAGAGGGAATAGGGAGAGGGAGTTGGCGAGAGAGAGACAGGTGGTCAACTGAAAAATGAGAGGGAATAGGGAGAGAGAGAATGAGAGAGTGCTTTGTAAAATGGGTGAGTGGGGGTAGGTTGAACAACCCCACTAACATTAACCATCTTATCCACCCCATTCATAACTTGATCTAATGGTCACAATTTGAAGATCAATCTAATCAATCCACCTTCAATGGCCAAGATTCAATCTTGATCAAAATATCCAAGGGCAATTTGGAAATTAGCAAGGGTGATGGGGGGCATTATTGACCATGGATTTCGGCCACTAATGGGGCTGATTAAGTCCAATATGCCCTCCAATAATTCGAAATTAAGGCTTAGGGTCCAAAGGCAAAACGGTAATTTTCCGTTCCCAGGCCAAAATTCCATTTTTCGACCATACCAATCCTAAATATGATTGGCCACACTAATATGACATCGTCCTTGCAATTTAGTCACGTACGTCCATGAAATTCGACACTTAAGTCCGGATTCAATTCAACGATCAATTTTGCCCAATTGCGATTTTAGCGTCTCTTACTAACGGGCGGCTATTTAGGGGTTATGCGTATCAACTTAGGACTACTCGAGTCGTGTCGATCTCGATTTCCAAGAGAACGCGAAGATTTATCGCTAAGTCCGGAGGTCGCGATCGTTCGAAATAAGTTTAGAATTGTTCGCCACGCATACTCTCGGTCGTTCGAAATCACCCGTGATCCGATCGTACGTCGTTGGACAAACCAAATCCGTCACCCTCCTTAGATCGGCTCACATTGGCCCAAAATATTCCCTCGTCATTCCTAAGAATCGGAGCTTGATTCACGGTCGAGTTCTTGGGTCCACGTACCGTTTTCCTAGTTAGCCATTCCCTACTAGTTAGTATCCCAAGAGTGATCAATTCCGGGCGAGACTTACTAAAATGAACTGAGAAATAAATATCTATTTCTTTGATCTTGGAAGTAGGTCGAATTTAAAATGTCACAGCTAGGGTAGCAGTGGTTTGGCAGTGGGGTAGAGCGGCACACGGCGGGGTAGAGCAGCGCATGGCGTGGCTATTTCTAGTGAAAATGGCTAGTCGGTGTGCTGAAAATGAAGAAGCAGAGTGAAAGAAAGAAGCAGAAGCAGAAGTAGAAGTAGTAAAGAAGGAGAGGAAAAGAAGAATAAAAGGAAGAAGAAGAGTAGGTTGAGAGTCGGTGGGGGAGGAGGAAGAGAGAGAGAGTGTAACGTCCTAAATTCGACCCACTTTCATGATCAATAAAATGAATATATATTTCTTATTTCATTTTAGTAAGTCTCACCCGGAACTGATCATTCATGGGATACTGACCAATAGAAAATGGCTAACTAGGAAAATGGTACGTGGACCCAAGAACTTGACCATGAATCGAGTTCGATTCCAAGGAACAACGAGTGAATATTTTTGGCCAATGTGGGCCGATCCAAGGAAGGTGATGGATTTGGTTTGGCCAATGACGTACGATCGGATCGCGGGTGATTCCGCACGACCGAGAGTACACGTGGCCAACAATCCCGAGCTTATTCCGAATGATCGTGACCTCCGAAACTAGCGATAAATCCTCACATTCTCTTGGGAATCGAGACCGTCATGACTCAAGTAATCCTAAGTCGATACGCATAACTCCTAAATAGCCGCCCGTTAGTGAAAGATGCTAAAATCGCATTTGAGCGAAATCGATCGTGAAATTGAGTCCGAACTTCGGTGTCGAATTTCGTGGGCGTACGTGACTGTTTTTGTAAAGACAACGCCATATTAGTGTGGCCAATTATATTTGGGATCGTGTTGGTCGAAAAATGGAACTTTGGGCCGGAAATGGAAAATTACCGTTTTGCCCCTAAACCTATGCATGGGTTCCGAATTTTGGAGATTTTAATTGGTTTTATTTAGCCCATTAGTGGCAAAAAATAACGGACAAGAATGCCCCCCATCACTCTTACTTATTCCCTAAATGCCCTTAGATATTTTGAGTAAGATTGAATCTTGGCCATTGAAAGTGGATTGATTAGACTGGTATTCAAATATTGGCCATTGGATCTAGTTTTTAGTGGAGTGGGTAGGATGGGAAATGTTAGTGGAGTTGGCCATTAAACCCAACTCCACTAACATTACGAGCCCTGCTACCACGTCCGAGGAGGATTCCAGCACCTAGCGAGTCATCATTGGGATGGACACCGAGTCCGAGAGAGAGGAGCCAATGGACTGGGAGTCTAACATTGAGCCAGAGCCGGAGGCCATGGAGCAAGAGCTAGAGCCGGAGGATGACTCCAGGGTGGAGTTAGTGGAGGCCGAGTCCGAGCCGGATTCGATGGATTCTAAGTCCGAGTCATTTGACGATTTGTCTGAGTCCTCAGGATCTGACCTGGACTGGTTGTCCTAGGGTTCATTCACGACTTTAGTTAGGTAGGGCCGACACTTTTTGATAGGTGCCCTTTTTAGGTTTAGTACCCTGACCACCGAGCCACCTACCCATTTTTGAAGTTAGTGGCTATTGACCCATTTTTTGTTGATCTAGATGCCTGTCTTTGGATATTGTAAATCCCTGTTATTAATACAAGTTGTATTTATTGTATTACTGCTATCCTTGGTCATTTTTTTATTTTGTACGAGTGTTTATATTGCTTACGCATGTGCATTGTTCTCTATGTTGGGTTTTAGGTTGGAGACGGGTCCTAGGATGTCGCACTTGAATCAACCTCAATTGGGTTGTTGCGTGTCGTAGGGTTCGAGACATGACATCCCCCGTTGATTTGGTATCAGAGTAAGGTCAGCTCGATCCAACTCGGTCGAAACTTGGAGTGATAAGGAGCAATGACCTTGGGTAGCTAATAGGGAGACTTGTGTGCTACATGTACCTCTAGACTGTTTGACTTGCTTGATTGAGTGATTGTTATGATTGGCTTGAAAAGTGCAAGTGCGGCAGGACCTGAGATAAGGACACTTGTCTCTTTGGCTGAAAATTGGTGCTGCTTGTGTTTGACCACCAATGTGTGATTGCTATTATGATTCTGTGCCTAGGACTTTAGAATGGTGTAGTTTGGCTTAGGTCTCTAATTCCAGAGTGGAATTATAGCAGGTAGGCAAGTGTTCGAGTTATGAAGATGAGTAGCCAAGGAAGAGTTAGAGGTTGAGGTCGTGGTCAAGATCGCGTAGACCCGCAAGTGAGTGTTGCAAAGGATCCTAGGATAGATGGAATTTTGCGGGCACTCGAGGAAATGGGAATACTGATGGGTAGGCAGACCCAGGAGAGAAATGCCACTGTTGTCGCTGCTGTTGAGGTCACCGTTGCTGCTGCCAATAGGGCCCATGGGAATAACGGAAATAATGGCAATCAAGGAGATAATGGGAATCCAACTCCGGGACTAGCAAATATGATCAGGCCGATGTCTAAGTTAGTCGAATACTTCCTAAAGTTGAAGCCGTCGCAGTTCGATGGGAAAGGTGACCCCGAGGCTGCACCGCATTGGGTTGAAGAATTGGAGAAGGCATTCGAAGTACTAAGGTGCACCGAAGCTAAGAGGGTGACATTAATGGTATATCAGCTGCAGGATAATGCCAACTACTGGTGGAAGGCCACCAGGGGCAGAGTATTTCCCAAGGGTACCGCCCAGACTTGGGTCGTATTTACTGAGAATTTTTATGGGAAGTATTTCCCCGAGAGTGCCAGAGAGAGGAAGTTAGCGGAGTTCATGAGGCTCCGCTAAGGAGTGATGACTGTGGACCAATACGAGGCAAAATTTGCGAGGCTGTCGAAGTTCGCGCCTAGGATGGTTGAGGACCCTCAGGACAAGGTCCGAAGATTCTCGGATGGGCTAAAACTAGATCTTCGAAGCTAGATGATATCGCTCAACATTAAGGATTATAGGGAGATGTATGAGCGAGCATAGGCCATAAAAGCGAGATCATGTGGATAGGGCAATCGCTTCTGGATCACGATTTACCCCGGCTAGGGACAATCGCCGCTTCGAGAAGAGGCCAATGGTAGGAAATAGGCGATTTGTCCCTCCCAATAGAAAGAATATCGAGAAGCCAAACCACCAGCAGAATCAGTTTGGGGCATGTTTTAAGTGCGGAAGTATGGACCACCAGATAAGGAATTGCCCCCAGCAACGCCCAGCAGGTCCACTATTGCAACCACAATAGCCTCGAGTTAGAAATCAGGCTGGGAATCCCCCGCCAGCTAATTTGAACAGGCCGTCGGCACAAGGATATGTATACACCATGGCACGTAGGGAGGTTGAGAATGCGCCAGGTGTAGTCACAGGTATGGTTTCTCTGTACAATTATATTGCGTATGCTTTATTCGATCTGGGGGCGTTGCACTCATTTGTGTTTGCTCAGTTTATTGAATTGGCTGGATTAAAACCTGTTTTGCTAGAAATGTGGTTATGTGTGACTACGCCATTAATGGATAAGATATGCATATCGTTAGGGTGCCCGGACTATGAGCTAGTAATTGGTGGCATAGAAAGCAAGATAAATTTGGCTATTTTGACAATGTATAATTTTGATGTGATTGTGGGTATGGATTGGTTAGTCAAATAGAATGCTGTGATGGATTGCAGTAGCAGGGTGATTCAATTTAGTCTAGCTAGACACCCTAGATTCGAGTTTGTAGGGAGTCGAGGAGGAACCTCAATCCCTTGGGTTTCATCAGTAGAAGCAACCAGATTATTGGATGAGGGATATCAAGGTTACCTGGCAAGTGTGGTTGATTCGACGGTAGGAGAAGTATGGCTAGAGGATATAGTAGTGGTGTGCAACTTTTCCAATGTCTTTCCCTAGGAATTGTTGAGATTGCCACAAGAAAGAGAAGTGGAGTTTGTTATCGAGTTGGCCCCTGGGATTGAGTCAATCTTGAAGTCGCCTGATAGGATGTCATTGCCAGAGTTGAAAGAATTAAAGGTTCAGATGCAGGAATTGCTGGATAAGGGTTTTATCCGATCAAGTGCGTCTCTATGAGGAGTGCTAGTCTTGTTCGTAAGGAAGAAGGATAGGTCGTTGAGGCTATGTATCGACTACCGCCAGCTGAATCAAGTGATAATCAAGAATAAGTATCCTCTCCCAAGGATTGACGACTTGTTCGATCAATTGCAATGAGCCTCGGTATTCTCTAAGATTGACCTAAAGACTAGGTATCATCAGTTGAGGATCCAAGAGGAGAATATCCCTAAGACGGCATTTAGGACGAGGTATGGACACTATGAATTCACAATAATGCCGTTTGGGCTGACTAATGCCCCTGTTGCTTTCATGGACTTAATGAATCGGGTATTCAAGGAGTTTTTGGATCAGTTCGTCATTGTCTTCATAGATGATATTTTGGCGTATTCAAAGAGTCCCGAGGAACATAAGGTACACTTGGAAAAGGTTCTACGAACGTTAAGAGAGTATGCACTATATGCTAAGCTTAGCAAGTGCGAATTTTAGCTAAATTGAGTGGCGTTTCTTGGGCATGTAATTTCCGTAGAAGGAATCTTTATGGATTAAGCGAAGATTAAAGCAGTAATGGATTGGCCGAGACCGATGATAGTTACTGAGGTTTGAAGCTTCTTAGGTCTAGCAGGTTACTATCGACGATCCGTGGAAAGATTCTCAGTGATAGCCACTCCATTGACAAGGTTACTTAAGAAGGAGACGAAGTTTGAATGGACAGAAAAGTGCGAAGAGAGTTTTCAAGAGTTGAAGCAGAGATTGACGATTGCGCCAGTGCTAATGATCCCTTCAGGACCGGGAGGATATGAGATTTATAGCGATGCTTCACTTAAGGAATTAGGATGCATGCTAATGCAACATGGAAGGGTGGCTGCTTATGCATTGCGATAGTTAAGGCCTCATGAGATAAACTACTCGACTCATAACTTGGAACTAGCAACAATCATTTTCGTACTTAAGATTTGGAGGCACTATGCACGTCTTTTCGACTGTCGGGTAATTCATTTATGAAGTTGCGAACTTCTTGCTCAAGTAATAAATGACTTGTTCTTTACCATCATTTGGTCTTCTTTGTACAAGCACCGGTCATAACGACTTATAGTGAATCATTAAATATAAGATCAGTAGAACTCCAGGGATTGGTGGTATCAACACTGGTGGGTACACTAGATATTCTTTAATCTTGTCAAAGGCTTATTGACATTCTGCATCCCACTTCACTTTTGCATTTTTCTTCAACAATTTGAAGAATGGTTTAGCAATCTTAGAAAGCTGATAGATGAAACGAGCAATGTAGTTTAACCGCCCCAATAGGCTTCTCACTTCTTTTACCGTAGAAAGAGTCTTTAAGTCGTATATTGCCTTGATCTTGGAGGGATCTATTTCGATACCCTTGCTACTGACCACAAATCCTAACAGTTTGCTAGTTTTGCCCTAAATACACACTTGTTGGCAGTTGCAACTTGTATTTTCTGAATCTTTCGAACAACTTGCGAAGCATTTAAATATGATCTTCTCCTTATTTGGATTTTGCGATCATGTCGTCCACATATATTTCAATTTCTTTATGTATCATGTCATGGAACAAAGTTACCATTGCCCTTTGATATGTGGTACTAGCATTTTTCAAACCGAAAGACTCCTTGTAACAAAATATGCTTCATGGTGTTATGAAAGATGTCTTCACCTTATCCTCTTTTTTCATGAGGATTTGATTACATCCTGAGAAACTATCCATGAATGAAAATGTTTCGAACCCAGCAGTGCTATCCACTAATACATCGTTATATGGAAGTGGGAAATCATCCATAAGGCTTGCTTTATTTAGGTCTTAATAATTAACGCACACCTGTACTCGACCATCTTTCTTCATTACGGTACTATGTTAGCAACCCATTTTGTATATGCTACTACTTCGATGAAACTGACTTTGAGTAATTTCATAACTTCTTCTTCTATTTTCTTTACCAAATCCAACTTTTTTTGCCTAAATTTTTGCCTCTTTGGTGGAATACTTGGATCGATTGGCAAAGCATGTTCAACTATGCTCGGATCAAGGCCTGGCATGTCAGCATAAGACTATGCGAATATATCTTGATATTCTCTGAGCAAATCTATGATTCTTTCTGCTTCTATTGAGGGAAGACTTTTTCCAATCTTAATTTCTTTAGGATTCTCTTTATTGCCCAGATTAACAATGATTATTTTCTATAATGTGAGTGGCTTTGATTCTTCATGACGAATCCTTTCCTTTCTGACCCATTTCTCATCCTCGTTATCTTCTTCAATATCGCAAGTGATCTCCTTGGAAAGATTTGGGCCACATAAGAACCTATTGTGGATATGTGAATGCTCATGCCTGACATGTAACAAACATGATTAATAATCGCATACGAAGTAAATAATGCATGTGGTCCTATGAAAAACCTTTTGGAAATCCATTTCGAAACTTAATTTGGAAAAATATAAAGACAGAGCTAGTCTTCGTATCATCAGACTTCTTTGCTCTTAAAAATCATTTTCGCAATGAGGAGCAATATAGAAACCCAAAGCCTCATGCCTCACAAATGAGGATAATGTTCATCATAGGCTTGGTTTTGTTTCTACATGTCCTTAACAAAACATTTGATCACTTTTATTGAATTGAAAGACGTGATTACATCTATATCAACAGGAATGTAAATTGCAATTGAACTAAAATTGCAAAAAAAATCATAAGAAATTTGAAACTACAATCAACTGTTGTGCCATGCACTCGCGTGCTTTTCTGATGGAGGTATTTTTCTATATGGGCCTCTCCCGGGCCATATTTCACGTGATAGCGGGGTTTATTTGATCTAAAATTAAACTTGGAGTTGCCACTAGTCGTTTACGGTAGGTCGACTATGAATCTAATTGTGGTACGGGAGAAGTACCGCCATCCTACGAATCAAAGATTCTAGGTAAGGGACTTGGTTACATTAATGATCCCAAATTGAAACCGTTAATACCCTTTCAGTACCTAAGAAAGATTATAGCATGTCTATTACGTCATATGGATCCCTAAGTTCGATTCACTAATCTAATCATGGACAAACAATTAAGCATCCAAAAATTAATTGCGCATCCAATGGCAAATCAATCACAGCAACCCTAATTTGATCAATAGAAATGAAAAATTTATCAAAACCCTAACCAAAGCTCTAATAGCTTGTTCATTTCATTTTTAGGGTTTCTTAGGGGTTTTGACCTCAAATTTGGAATTTTCCAAATTATGCCACTTGGACATTTTGGAAAATCCAAATTTCACTTTTAATGACTGGCCACAATGATTTCTAATCATTCTATGGATTTGCAAAATTTTTGATTTGTTTTAGTATCATTTGGACACTTCCAAAAATTCCAATTTCATTTTTTATGACTGGCCACAATGATTTTTAGTCATTCTGTGGATTTTCAAAATTTTTGATTTTTGATTGATTTTTTTTCGGAAAATTTTTTTAAAATTGAGAAAAAGATTTTTATGATTTTCTAGAATTTTTTTGAATTTTTTATTGATTTTTCAAAATTTTCAAAATTTTATGAATTTTCTAGGATTTTTTGTATTTTTCTGAATTTTCATGAATTTTTTGATTTTGTTTTAAATTTTTCAAGAAAATCTAATTTTTTTATTTTTGTGATTTTTTATTTTTTAGAATTTTTTTTGAATTATATATATATTTATATTTTCCCGGCGAGGGATTGAACCAAACCGGACCGGTTCAGACTGGTTCGTTTGAGAAGGAACCGGCCGTCGCCGGCACCGGCGCCGGCCTTCTTCTTCGGCGGGCATGGCACGCCAAAACGGTGTCGTTTTGCATTATTCTCATTGGGGCATTTTTACAAACAACTTGTGGGCACTATTCTGGAATTTAGGTTATCAAGGCCGCAACTTTGGAGTTTTCTCCAGCGACCTTCTAGTGGTATTTCGGGGCCGATCCTTGGTTCTGTGCAAACCTTATACTACCGGCTTTCAATCTAGCATAGCCGAAACGCCGCCAGACATCCACCGGCCGGCGAAAACCTAGCCTAAAAAACCTAACCTTGACTGAAACTATCATTAGCTAAGATCAACATTTTCAGAATTTAAACCATCAATCTACATCGCCCTATCCGTCTAACATCAGTCTGATGATATGAAAACCAACAATCAAAGTTCAGAGAAACTAACTTGAATGGCCTAGGGTCATGGCGATGCTTCCGACGACATTATCCGAACTCCGGCGAGGTGGTTTAATGGGTGACCGAGATGATCTATGCATGGTTTTCAACCAAAAAATGTAAACAAACAACATGAAAAATGGTCAGGAGCCAATTCTGAGCATCGACAACCAAGAAAATTGCAAGATTTGGCACGGTTAAGTTCAAATGTTCAATCTAGAATTCTAAAAAAATATGACTATGAGCGGAGTTTATCTTCTTCGGTTGGTGATCAAAGGACGTTTTCAGGACAATCCTTGATCATGATGCTCTTCCTGGACACCTCAGCTTCAAGAGGATGGCCTTAGATTCTCCGAAAAAGCCCTGGACGTTTCTACCGAGCTTGATTTCTAGGCGTTCATGGCCAGCTTCAAATCTAGTTCGCCGGACGTGGAGGATCACAATCAGAGCTGATTCGCCGGCGTTTCCTCATATGAGAAAACACCGATCACTCGATCTTTGAATCCTCGACATGTATCCGACACACACTCTCTCTCTCTCTTTCTCTCTCTTCTCTCTCTTGAAAAAAATGTCAAACACCTTCCCTTTATTCTTCTCAGTTTTTTTTCTGGTTTTTGTTTCTTCAATTCTTGCCCAAAATTCGGCTAGAATCGAATCATAACCGATTAGGGTCGTTGAATGAAGCCAGCTGGATAATATCCAACTGGAAAATCTGATTAAAAGTGTGCATATTAACTGGAATTGATCAACGAACTCGCGGGCTCAACTGTTTTTTTTTTCTGGATTTCGCATGGGTCAGAGCCAGGCAAGGAAGACGACACTGTGCGGGTCGAGCCGGGTTGACCCGTCCGACCCGGCAGTTTCGATTTTGATTAAAAATGAAAATTAGACCTTATTTTGACCAAAATTTTCAAATTAAACCTCAAAATTGCATTTCCCAGCATGTTTTGAACCCAAACATATAATTTTCCCCAATTTTTATTACAATTGTGCCCACAATTTCCTTATTTTTGTATCCGACTTAATAGGGTTTTGTTCAATTCGAGGTCTTAATGACCTGATTAGGTAAAATTGATGCTAAAATTGCATTGCCCACCCCTGATTAACCCTAGAAATAATGTTCCCACGTTTCGGCAATTTCATTTTGGGCACGATTCCCAATTTAGGTTCAAAATTCTCAATTTTTAATCAATTTTTTGCGATTTTTGATTTTTATACCAAAATGTGCAATTGGACTGACTATTGTGTGATTAAAGGTCCCAGGATCAATTGTTGTGAAGACACTATGACCTAAAAATGTATAGAAAAAAATTAATTTCATTTTTGGTTCAATTCGGGTTTAATTTTACCCAATTTTGGGAAAAACATATACCCGGTTGAAATTTTCTAAAATTGACAATGTACTTATGAAATTGGATTTAAAATAAACTTATTGACTATTTTTCTGGAATTTTATGATTCCATTTACTATTTTTCTTGATTTTCTTATTTATTTTGACTAAAAGAAATTCAGAAAAAAGCAGAAAAATGCTAAAAAATTATTTTTTGGTTTAGAAATAGGTTTCTAGGCTTGGCCAAGATCCCTAGATCTAATTTTGAAATTTTAAAAAATTTAACAAAAATAAGCTAAAAATTAGGTGTCAACATCAACAAAATGTAATGGAAAAGACTAGTAGCAAAAGTTCAAGAGAATCTTCTTACTCTAGTACGTAGGTATCTTTTGCATCGGTTATGATGACGTTAGTGGTATTCTCTTCGAATAAACTAGGCAAAATAGATTCTTCCACTACATGTAAGTTTTCTTCTTGAAGTAATTTGGAAGGTCCAAAAAAAGTTTTCTTGATGTGAATTTGATGATAGGGAAGTTCTTTAGTTTTATCCTTCCATATGTATAGATTAATGATACGATCACCTTGGCTTCCATAACCTCCATGATTCTTTCGACCTCGGCCTTGGCCTCAATGGTGATCTTTAGAGCTATCTGAAATATAACCTACTTCGTATTTCATTCTTGTGGCAAGCGGAGTGATAGGTTCCTTGATTCATTAGGATTTCAATCCAAGACCATTACCGGGAGTAAATTCATACTGGCATAGCACCTTCCAGATATAATAGATGGTATTGAGAACTCTAGGGATTTTATGATGCAACCGACAGGAATTTGCATCATTGAGATCATTTCAAAGGAATGATAGGTTGATTTTTCTTTCACTTTGGGTTCGACATACGGTATTGCACTTTCTTTGTAAGTGGTAAAATCTATCTCCTCATGCACGGTGATCATCTTGCCATTAATGATGAACCTAACCTTCTGATGGAGACTTGAAGGAATAGCGCTAGTCATATGAATCCAAGGTCTTCCGAGAATATCCACTACTTAGAAGTCAATTAGGAAAGGCGTAGGGCCTATATTCACCTCAAGCTCAATATCTCCAATAACGTCCTTCTTCATTCCATCAAACGAGCACATAGTTACCTTAGAAGGTTTGATGAGCTCCTCATTAATCCCTAAGCGATGCAATGTGCTTAGTGGACACAAATTAAGTAAGGAACCATTATCGATCAGTACACGTGATATCTCTTTGCATCGGCATTTGATGGCAATATATAGAGCCTTATTATGGCAACACCCATCAATTGAGAAATCTTCATCGGAGATGACAATTTGATCTTTCAAAAGAATAGTACCAACAAAATCTTTCAATTGTACTTCATTAATTGTCTTCGGGACATGCACTTCGTTGAGAAACTTCGTAAGCACCATTTTGTGGCTTTCTGAAGTCTTGAGAGATCCAATAGAGAAATCTATGCTTGCATCTTTAATTGTTCAATTACCTCGAATTCGCTCGTCTTCATGACTAAAAGCAATTGTTTGACATCTTCTTCGGTTACTCATTTCTTTTCATACTCATCTTCTTTCAGGACATAGCATCTCCTTGATTGGGTTATAGCATCTACTTTTTTAGGAGAGTAATCCCAAGGTACACATCTAGTATCAAAACTCTTCTTTTGGAGGGAGAGTGATGATCACAAGCTGTGTTTCTTCTCCTTCAATCCTTAGTTGATCAATGAAAAGTTGGATAGTGATTGGTTCGACAGGACCTTCTTCCTTCTTATAGTTATCTACCTTATCAAACTTGATGATAAATGGTGTAATCATGGTTACCATGCTTCTATTGGCTTCGTTAGCATCCATTCTACCCCAGCCATTAGGTGTGATCATTTCATTCTTAAATGCCCACGAAGGGATTGTATATTTGACACGATAATTATACCGGCCACTATCTTGACCCAAAAAATCAACAACTTCACCTTGTTTCCGTGCTTTGTGAGCAAATTGCCTATCACCTTGGCGAGTCTTTTTCTTCTTTTTCTCTTCTCGATCTTCATTCTCTTCGAGATTTAGTTGGCTAATCGGGATCTCGTCCATGCCACCCCATCCATCATCAGGTATAATGTCTTCATTTTTAAATGCCCATGGTGGTAGAGTATATTTGACACGGTAATTGTATTTACCGCTGTCTTGACCGAGTAAATCTATAGTTTCGCCTACCTTGGATGATTTCTAGGTGAAATGCCTCTTCACTCTGTCGGACTTTTTCTTTCTTTTTTTCACCCTCATCTGTTATATCTTGAAGTATTTCCTTCTTAAACGGAGATTTTTCCTTAGGACCGATTTCGTCATCCATACCACCTCAGTCATCAGGCACAATTACTTCATTTTTGAATGCCTATGGCGGTAGGGTATATTTCATTTGAAAGTTATACCTTCCGAAGTCTTCTCCCAATTTGCCTATAATCTCGCCTTTTAGGAGCACTTATTGACAAAAGTGGGCATCTCCTAATCGAGAAACTTTAATCTTGGCTTCATATCCATCTTTCTCATCAAACTTGATCATTGCTTCTTCATCTTTTATCATGTTCACTGTATTGTGTTCAGGAATAGGATTCTAATGTACATTTGGCTTGAGCTCTTGAAAGTTTAATATCTTCTTGTCAATGAGCTGTTGAACCTTATACTTTAGAGTGGCACAATTATCTATATCGTGTCCCCTTTCTCCCATGTGATAGGTGCAGGTTTTGATTTATCGTACCAAGAAAATCTTGCGAGATTATCCCTCAGTACCTCTTTGGCCACTAAATGCCTTTTTAGAAGCGTTGGTAATAACTTTGACAAGGGTTGGGGCAATGGTGTATATTGCCTCATGGGCCTTTTCCTTGGCTCGAACTGCCTTAGGTTTTTTCAAGCGACATTTGATTATTTTGGAAATGATATTTAATAAGTATTTTAGGCTAAATACCATAGCCACTTCTCGGATGGGTTATTTGTTTTTTCTCCCAAGGTAAGGTCTTCGTGCTGCTGTTTCTTGAGCCTTCTTCTCTTTTAATCCCCATCCAATTCTCTCACTTACTTTTACCAACATGGTGAATATTTGACAGCCCGATACATAAGCTTATCATAATACTCAATTGGCAATGATTTTAGAAAGAGCTCAATGAGCTCGTCTTCACTCATGGCGGGCTTTACTTGTGAGGCAACAGCTTTCTATCTCTGAGTATAGGCTCTAAATCCTTCATTCTTTCGTTTCTCAATTCTAACCAGATCTTTTCTAGTTGGGACTACTTCAACATTAAACTTGTTTTGGCGAAGAAATTCTCTCGCCAAATTGTCCCATTCAGTGAAGTCTTCTATGTCGAGGGCAGTATACCATGCGGGGCCGCTCCTCTTAAACTATCTTGAAATGTACTAATAAGAAGTGGCATGTTATCTGAATATCTCGCCATCTTATGGAGATAATACTTTAAATGACTTTTAGGACAACCAGTGCCGTCATACTTGTTCATGAACTCTGGTTGTTTATAATTTTCTGGAATAACCACCTTCGTATACAACGAGAACTTGTCGAACCTTTGAAGTTCATAACGTTCACTTGCTAGCACTCTTTAATTTTGGCCAATCTCTTGGCTTCTTCTTCATCCTTTGTTTTGGACGTCTTCTTGGTTGGATCGCTTTCTTCCAAATTCACTACCTCAGATGTAGTTTTTAGAGGATTTTCTTGAACCGGTTCTTTGTTTCTAACTAGTTTTTTAATTGGTGTTTCAGTAGTGTTTGAAGTTCCCGCATTTGGAGTAGTAGGATACTGTCCTCGGGATGTGAGAATAAGAGCCTTCATTTCTGCCATCATTGCAGCCATTTGGGTCATTTGATTCTCGATTTCAGCTAGTCGAGCACGAATTTCTTCTTTCGTCATTCTAACTTGCAAGTGTGTTCGAGATCTTTTACCTTCCAATGCTAGAAAACCGGTATCGAAAAAAGACCCGATGTTAGTACCGTAAAATGTTCATGAAAATCTACATTCTTTTAATTATATGGTTTCATGAGATTGCCAAGATAAAAATTTTCATACAAGCCTTAACCTTGTATAAAATTCTTCATTAATATCTTTCTCAAGCAATCATACAATTCAAAGAATCGTAATCTATGGTGATTCCTTTATATTCTGAAATTATCTATGCATGTTTAGAAAGTGATCAATCAATCATTGCATATAAAATTTGAAATTGTTTAACATCATGATTTTAAACTCAAATGGAAATCTAAATCATCTAATCCTAGGCTTCTTACTAGCTAAGGTAGCTTCCATCTTTTGATATTCCTCCCATTCCTTGGCTCGAGATTCCCATTCTTCGACATCGATCATGACCTCTTCAGGGATGTAGGGTTTCACTCCAGGCATACTTGGAACAATGTATTATAGGACATATTCATCTATAGGATCTGATACAATGCTCAATGGGATATACGGCTCGACATTAATTGGACGCTTATTTTCTATCCATTTGATTATTCTTTGGAGGCAATGCAAATCTTCATATCTTCTTCCAAGCTTTTTGGCCACTCGATTATTTGTTCGAGTGGGTTATCTAAAGATAGGGTGATTTTGTGAATTTTGGCTTGAAGGCTATTCTTTTCCTCTTTTGGTATAGTTCCACTTGGGATGTCAAAGGTGAATTCTTCGGGATTCCATGTTGGTGGAACTTATTGAAGTATCCCGAATTGTCTAATAACCCTTAGAGGGCAATAAGCTGCTCATCCACTCAAACCAAGTAATGGTACCACACTCCCTTCTCGGTTTGTAATCTTCGCCTTGTTAATTTTGACTAATTGATTCGCCATTGGATTTGATCAATAGTTAGAGCTCTAATGAAATTGGCCCAATTTAAGAAAGATTGTTTGGGTAATTTGCTTTGGAGATGAATATATTGTTCAATTGGATTTATCGCTGAACAAATTTCTCAAATGTTCATGAAATGACACCATGGGAGATGAAACATAATGACAAAAGACCAGTAGAAGCTTGAAAGATACCTCTCCTATGATTTTGGTATGTATTTAAGGAAATAATGGTTTAGGCAAGAAGCATATTAGAAAAGTCCCACTTAAGACATGCTTGTCATGCGATCACAGCGACTAAAGGGTCTAATCCTGTTTTAGACATGAGAAATAGAATAAAACCGAAGAAAGCTAAAATGAATACCCAAACTGAAGTGATTCCTATTTCGCTAGTAATTTTTGAAAAGTTGGCTACTAGGAAGGATAATGGAAATCTACCCATGTTTGATTTGATTAGCTTTTCGATTTTAGAAGTTTTGAGGTTAAGAAATTCAGCTAGAAGGCTCACAGGATTAAGTCCAATGGGTGGCTCTACAATCCTATGTCATGCCTCAAACCCCACGGCGTGCAAGCATCCCTCGTAGGTTGAATATGCTGCGACGTCCCAGGACGCATCGCTAACCTAACGCCCAACACAGAGATTATTACACATGTAGAAGCGACGTGTATATATATATACACACACACACACACCTAAATAATAACAACAGGACCCAGGGTACCACAACAACAAAGTCAAAATGATTAAAACATACTTATGCATTACCACTGAAAGATATATATACAATATCCATTTACAAAGGGAAAACAACAAGAAAACCAAAGAGAACAATGGCCACTATGGTAAAAAAGGGACAGTGGCATGGGTAGTTGGATGGCTAACTAAGACTGAGCTCTGAACAAAAGGGTAGAGCCCAATCTATCTAAAGCTAAAGCTAACCTAGGGGACCCAGTTCGGATCAGAACCAGAAGACTCAGAAGATAAAGAGCTATCAGGCAGCTCCTCCTCAGAGTCTAATGAGTCCAGCTCGGACTCAGCCTCCGCGGCCTCCTCCTCCACCTCCATATCCTTAGGCTCAGCCTCTGGCATAGGATCCTCCTCGATTGGCTCTAGCTCCTCATTCAAGTCTGGCTCCTCGCCTGGCTCCAATGGCTCTGGATCAACATCCCAATCAGCTGGCTCCATGTCCATTGGATCGAACTCATCAACCTCATAAACTACGGGATCGCCATGAGAACTCGAACTCTCCTCGGCTGAAGTACCGTGGTCTACTATATCGCCGTCAGGACACTGAGGGTCATACACACCCTGCCCATTGTACGGGACCTCGAAATCCCTAAGTGGTCCATACTCCCTAGTATAATCTCTCCAACACCACGTAACATATTCATGGGTCTCAAAATGTGTCTCCCCCACGTCGACCCAAACTAAGGTATAATACCTAAGGTACATCTCCCCGTTCCCTAAGCGGTATACTGATACCATCTTTTCTATATGCTGGGGGATCCCAAAATGTACTGGTGCCTCTGCCATCTTCAGGGCCGGGGGTCTGAAAAGATGGGTTTATATAATAATGAGATGAATCTTAGCGAGTAAAAACCCCTAAATCGAAACTAGGCTAACATGTACCTTCTGATAGGCAAGCACAGTACACACAACAAACAATACATGGCAATAAATGAACTAGGCCCTCGGGCCCAGATCGAGCATACAATTGATATGCATCGATCATGGGCCCGAGGGCCTACGTTAACACGTTGGTCACATATACGCCATGCGCATGCTCATGCTCATTAGTGTCTGTCTCACATACGAGTCACTGATATGCATAATGGCCAACACACTCTAGCACATGGCTCATTTTCATTTAAAGTTCGACCCGCGTAAAATGCATCAGGTCTATTTCTCAATTAACAACACTTCATGGCCCGCGTAAAACACATCAAGCCCAGTGTCTCTAGCCCGTGTCAAAACGCATCAGGCACAACACCGATCTCCTTACGGACCAAAACCCGCGTAAAACGCATCAGGTTGGCCGTCTTTTGGATGAGCCGGGCATCGTCCCGCGTAAAACGCATCAAGACGGGTTCAACCCCGCGTAAAATGCATTAGGGCTCTTAGTGATCACACGTGCACACAGCCAATTTTTATCTGGACCCCACGTAAAACGCATTAGGGCAATTAAGCGATCAAATATTCAATTCAGGCACATGTGTCCTCACGACTCGTGATTCAAGCCCACATTCAATATGCGATATGCGAAACCATGCATAATGGGCACTCAATTTCAATCATGAGTACATAAATCAATAATGTCAAGGCGTCCTCAATTTGTGCCATAATATGACCAAATCCACATTTTATTGGCATGTCAAATTTTCAATTAAGCACAATTCGGCACGGCACAAAAATCACGCAATTTACGCATCACAAACCCGCGCACTAAAGGTCCGCCATGCCACACACATTCCACCACTCTAGGCATGCAACATAGCATCATCCAATTAATCACCAATGAGCACAATTTAATCACTAGATTATCTAATTCAAGTAATCTTAGCAATGACACAATTAAACTCTAATTTTGGCCAAGCCTAAGCCCATTCGGCCCTAGAAGGGCAGCCACCTATTCGGCCATGCTAGGCCATTAATTACACTCGCAATTCAGCCTATTAATCCACTAAACTCACCACAAAATAGCCACCATAATTCAGCCACTAAATACCCTAATTAACCCCTAAAATCAACTTAACCTATCTAGAAATGCACAATTAGTCCTAATTAAGGTTTAGAGGTTAATACTCACCCTAAAACTTAAGCTCCAAACCAAGCTAATCAACGGGGAATGGGCGGCTGATCGCCGGTGAGCAGCGGAACAAATGGCGGCGTTCCGACGGCTCTGTAGGGTGCTCGGGCGGCGGTGGTCTCGGCGGCAACAAGTCTGGTCTGGGGTGTATGGGACAGCGAAGAGGGAGAGAGATCAGGTCGATCGGATGGTGATGGCGGTGCGGCGAGACGGCATGCACGGCGAGCAGCGAGCAGTGGCGATTACGTGGCCGCGGCGGTTCAAGGCGGGGGCCTACCTGCCTAGCTTCCTCACGGCCGAAGGAGGGAAATGGGGAGGAAGGGAGACAGAGAGAGACGAGATGGGCAGTGAGGGTGGCGAGTCGGCCTGCTGGTTGTACGGACGGGTGGCGGTGGCGCAAGGCGGCGGTGCTCGGCTCTAGCGGTGGTGCTCACTCACGGACGAAAGAAAGGGAGAGAGAGCTGGCGGTGGAGATGGAGAAAGGAATGAGAGAGAGTGTTTCTTCGCTTGGGGAGGAAGAAATGGGGAGTAGAGAGAGTGGTCAAAGGTCAAATAGTGGCTTAATGGAATCCAAGTGTCAAATTTTCCATGACTTGACCAAATTGCCCTTAATCCAAGGGTTTAGATTAGTTCTTATCCAATAATTGAGGGGCAATTATTTCCAGGTCTAAATTATTGGGCTGACCAATTTAATTAATTAAATCACTAATATAAACTCCAAAATAGCCTCAAAATTCGGAATACAAAAATAGGGCTTAGGGGCAAAATTGTCATTTTCCGATTTCGGGCTGAATTTCGATTTTTCAACCGTACGAGCTCGAAATACATATGTGTTGACACCTAAATTTTGGCGCATCACTTAGTGTAATTTGCATAGAAAATTAGGGATTAAATTTTTAACTCCTAAACAAAAAAATATTTAAATTGCATAACATATAGTTTAAATTCATTAATTGCATTTTTTGCATCGGACTGGCGGTGAATGAACGAGCTTAATCGAATGTGACTCGGCTCACTTGAAATGCAAGGGCCGGGAATTACAAGTCAAACGGGCTCGGTTGTTTTAATTTGAAATTAATTCAGCCCATTGTCATTAATTAATTCAGCCCATCATCATTAATTAATCCAGCCCATTTAAATTAAAGCCCAAGCCTAAGCCCATTAGGATTAGAAAGCCCATCTAATTGACCTAGATTAATACTATATATACATTCATTAGGTCAGAATTTAGGGGGGGACACACAATTTTCAGATCAGAAAATTTTTAGAGTGTGAGAGAGAGAGAGAGAGAGGAGGAAGACATCGCTGCCGTGCCCGCTCCCACGCCCGCTGCCGCGCCCGCGCCCGCTGCCGCGCCCGCTGCCGAGCGCTGCTGCCTCCCGCGTCTGCCGTGCCTCCCGCGTCAACCGCGCCTGCCGCCCATCGCCGCGCCCTGCCGACGTTCCCGCCGCTGTCCCCGCCGAGCCCGACGCTGCTGCCGCCGTCCTCGCCGGAGCCGTCGCACGCCGGCGCTGCCTTGCTGTTCCGTCGCCGAGCCTGCCGCTGCTCCTCCCGCCGGAGCTGCTGCTTGTCGTTGCCACCTCACGCCGACACCGACGCCGCGCCTGCTGCTGCTTCCCGCGCTGACGCCGCTGCTGCTTGCTGCCGCTGCCTTGCTGTTCCGTCGCCGCGCCTGCCGCCGCCGAGCCCGCTGCTGCTCCTCCCGCCGGAGCTGCTGCTTGTCCCTGCCGCGCGCAACCGCGTGCTGCCGTTGTTTCTCGCCGTGCGCCGCTGCTGTTGCCGTCATCCCGACACCGCGCCGCCGAATCCACCGTTCGTCGCTCATCCCGATCCGCAAGTTCGAATTTGGAAATTATCCGCAAATTAGGTAATTGAACATTATCCAATATTTTTAGAATATTTCGTTTCTTAATTTTTGGATGTTTGAATATTCTGTGAATATTGCGTGGATTGCTAGACATTTTAGGATAATGTTTACCTTGTTCGCAATATTTGAAAATATTCAAAATTAGGAATCTTTCCTAATTCAGCAACGTATCTGGACAACTATCCGACCTTAGCCCTAAGGTATGATACGTGGCGATACGGAAAATCATTATCCTATCCATAATCACTTGGGTACGATAATGATTTTTATCTGCTTTCCAAATTTGAATGATCGACTTTCCATTAATATCTATAACCCTATAGATATGACCGATAGTTCGATTCTTGTGCCTAATCTGAATTTGAAACGAATCTTGTGGATTGCGTGGCTATTTTAAATGTGGATGCCATCTCTGTTTAGATTATTTTTCCTTTTCAAATAAAAAAGAAAATTCAAAAAAAAATATCAGTTAGTATTTGAATTTGAGTTTTGCATGTTTAGGAATCCTAAATATGTCTAGACGATAGAGTAATTATTTAATTTAAATTAGGACTTGAGATAATCTATTCCCTAGTTTAAATTAAATAATTTTCTAATCTTAATAGATTATTTAGGTTATTTTTTATTCCGAATTTTCAAGAAAACCCTAAAAAGAATGAATTGTTTTATGGTAGATTAGGATAGAGTGCACTCTTAATCTAAGTAATTTATTATTTCGAATTTTAACAAAAACCTCAAAAATAAGTCATGTTAGGATATGTTAAGTCACCATAGGTTGCACGTTAATTTAGGCATATTTTTATTCCGAATTTCACCAGAAAATACCAAAAATAAATCATTTGCTCGTCATCAGAATTAAGTCACGTCGTCGCATGACATATAGTTTGCATGCTAGGTTGCATTGCTTGCATGTCATTTTTGCACGTCATTGCATGTAGGTTAGCTTTCATTTAAATAAGCGAAAATCCAAAAATATTGAGTGAACTGCTTGTTAATTAGAAATCATATTAGGTTGGTTGATGTGATTTTCTAGCTAACAATGCAGATGCTTACGTTGCTTCGAGGTAAGTAATTCTTCCAAACTTGCAATTTATTCAATGCTTTCTTGGGTGTTAAATTGGTGGTTTGCGCACCCGCATGAACACCTCACATGTTAGTGACTAAGTTAAAATGGATCCAGACTGCTTGCCAAAATAATTTTGAAAAGAAAAGGTACCGAAAGGGCGTTAGACTAGATCTAGCGTAATCAAGTCCTCGGGCTTAGAATCTCTGGTTCGTAGGAATAAAACATATCTCCCTATGTTTTATTTAGGTTTCTAATCGACCTACCACAAATTGATTAGTGGCGACTCCAAGCATGAAAATATTTGCATGTTAAAAACTTAAACCCAAAGTTGCGAATTGGTAGGGCTTGGGAGGGCTCGAGTTAGGTTTAGTCCTAATAATCCATTAGCCTGAGAGAGGAATTTTTAGGTCGCGACAGCTTGGCGACTCCGCTGGGGACTTGAGTTAAAACTCTTAGTGGACTTAGGCCAGTTTTTCTTTTCAAAAAATATATTTTGCTTGGCAGCGAGGATCCCAGGTACGTCCCTAACATTTTAGGTGTTAAATGTTTTTGCAGTATGGGAGGTATAAGGGGAGGCGTGATTGTTAACCCTTGTTTTGCAGGGAGGTGTCTGGATGAATGATTTATTTTATGCACGAAGCGCTGTATGATATAACCTGCTGTGCATGCCTTGCATTTACACTACACCGCACACACTACCCGCTGCCGGACCTGGGCGGCACAGGTTTAGGATGGTACTGAGAAAACGGACACCCCGACCACACCCGCGTGGTATGGGTCGCCTTTCTTGGTCCCGAAAGTTCTTTCATGGTGTCATTGAATACCTACCACGGTTGCACCCTTTGCAACCCGGGTCGGCTCTTTGACTAAGCCGGAGTCAGGGGAATCCCAGCCTAACCACCACCATGACTGGTTTAGCTCGGTAATCCTCATGTCTCCATTTTGCAAGCCAGAGTCTAGGTAGAAATCGAACCTCACGTTTCATGCGCATGTCTATGTGATTGCCATCATTCTACCGGGTGAAGTAAGATTTCTAAACCTTTATCTCGCAATTTATTTATGTTTCGTATTTTCTTTGGTCGGTCCATGATAGGTCTAGGTTGGTTTTAAATTTGAAAGTAATAATCATTGAGTCCTTTTTAAAAAGAAAGAAAGAAAAAAAAAGAAAGCTCTTTTAGAGAATTTATTTTCAATCTATGTCTTTGTTTTCCTAGATGTGTCATAGGTGATTATTTTCCTACAAAGTTTGCCGTCATCTTTCTTTTACAAAAAAAGGGTTTTAGAGAATTTGTTTTCAGTCCATAGTTTCTAGGGAGTCTCACTTTTTGTTTTTCATAATTTTATGATTAGGGATTTTGGTGCTTCTATTTCCTAGGTTGTGTTTAGGGCGTCATTTATATTTCTTTTCCTACATCACTTTTCATAAAGTCTCGTCCATATACGAATATTGTCATGAATAAACAAAAAAAGACTAGAAGTGTGTCATGGACCAACCTTGTCTTGACCTTGTGCTTATTTGGTTCATTTCTTTTTACATTAGGTAGCTACGGACCGATCACGATCGCCCATTCGTACACGGTCGAGAGCCAGAATGGCTGATCAAACCGACTTGCAAGAGCGTGTTGTTGGTGTGGAAGACCAGATCAAGCAACTTGTCATCGCGATGCAACAAATGTCCGCTGAGATCAAAGCCCTCCGGTCGGTTCCTGTTTCGGCACCCCTCGAAGCGTCAGTCCCAAAGCAGAAAATCAGAAAAAGTGTCGATGTTGACGGAGATGACGATATTCCTGATTTAGAAGATGACCCCGTCCAGATCATCGTCAACAAGGACAAACCTGATGAACGGGTCAATAAACTTGAAGAAAGAGTGAAGCAGCTGGAAGGTTCGCAGGATTCACCTTCGATCGATCTGTCCCTGTACTCACAGATCAAAATCCCAAAGAAGTTCAAAATGCCGGATTTCGACAAGTACAATGGCACCACATGTCCAAAAGCCCACCTACAGCTCTATCACGTACAAATGACTTCGTACGTTGATAACGAACTCCTGATGATCCATGCCTTTCAAGCAAGTTTGACGGGTCCTGCTTTGAGCTGGTATCTCATGAAGAAGATAAATGGCCTCAAAACTTGGAAAGAAGCCAGTGAAGCATTCTTGAAGCAGTACAGATTCATAACGGACATCATTCCTACCCGTGATGATCTCGAACGCGCCCAGATGAAAAAGACTGAGTCCTTCAAAGACTATGCTATCAGATGGAGGAATTTAGCTGCTCAGGTTGTCCCAGAACCCATAGACAGTGAGTTAAAGAGGATGTTCGTGAAAACTCTCCCGTTCGAATACCGTAATCGGATGGTTGCCATTCCGACTGACAACTTCAACCAACTCATCCCCATGGGCGAACAAATTGAAATAGGGCTGAAAGATGGATGGTTTGTCGAGCCGTCCTCCTCGACCAGAAGATTTGGTGCAAGAAAAGAGAAAGAACCGGCAGCTGAAGTGAATGTGGCTTATAACCAACCGAGCCGGCGGAATGCTAACTCCGCCCCAGCAATCCAAGTAGTAGAAGCTCAGCAACAAAACTCGGGTCGTCAACCTTTTCAGAGGAGGAACAACAGGAGGCAATTCACTCCCCTCCCCGGATCGTTGTCTCAAGTGTTGACAGTGCTCCAGAAGAAAGGCTTGCTTACTACTGAGCCAAAGCGGCCCAATCCTGAGCAGTTCTATAACTTCGACCCGTCAAAGAAATGTGATTATCACATGGGTGAGCTGGGACACTCAACCGATGATTGCTATGCCCTCAAGCACCGAATCCAGAACCTCTTAGATACGAAGGCTTTCTCATTTCAGCCTGCTAAGCCGAATGTTCAGAACAACCCACTCCCTGATCACGCGGGCAATGTGAATGCCATATTTAGCTTCGATGCTGGTCGAATCAAGAATGTTAAGGTGTATACTGCCGACGTCTACGGTGAGTTAGTGAAAGCCGGTTGTTACCCGAGTAATGAGGACCTGCCCCTGGCTCTCATGAGAGAAAGAATCTCAAGAATGGTAGAAGCTGGGATGATTGTTTATGCTGACCACACTGGCATCGTTTCTACTATCTCCGAAGTGGTTATTAATTGGGAGGAGGAGTTTGCTATATTGAACACCGGGAAGGACAAGGGCGACCCTCTGCCTGAAGACATGCCTCCGCTTGAAGACGCGTCTGATAATGAAGAGATCGTAGTAAGCACGCCTACAGCTGATGAAGGGATAGTGATCGAGATACCTCAACCGTATGAGTACAGTGACAATAAGGCAGTCCCTTGGTCCTACAGTCTCGATATCGACTTGGTTACCAGATCCGGGCATTCCTATGGTCAAGCTAATGCTCAACCTGCAAAACCTGTTACTGACGAAGAAGCCAAGGAGTTCCTAGCCGTGATTAAGGCTAGCGAATACAACATAGTTGAACAATTACGCAAGCTGCCCGCACAAATCTCTCTGCTTGAGCTACTCCAGACATCTGTCAAGCATCAGAAGGCCTTGATGAAGGTGTTAAGTGAAGTCCACGTGCCAGAAACGATCGATCATGACAAATTAGAGGAATTTGTGGGTTCTATACTCCTCAAAGACCTCATGGCCTTTTCAGATGAAGAATTCCCTCTGGAAGGGAGAGGGCATACCAAGGCACTCTATATTTCCGTCAAATACAAGGCCTCACATGTTGCCCGGGTACTCATTGACAACGGATCAGCCTTGAACATCTGTCCTTTGGCGACTTTACACCGCCTTAAGATAGATCCTTCTAGGATAAGTTCTGCAAAAACCTCCGTACGAGCCTTTGACGGAACGAAGAAAGAAGTGATGGGAGAAATCTACCTTGACATACAGATAGGACCAACAATGTTCAATGTCCTATTTCAAGTGATGGACATTCCCACTGCATTCAATTTTCTATTGGGACGTCCATGGATTCATACTGCTAGAGCCGTGCCATCCAGTTTACATCAGAAGGTGAAGTTCGTTGTGGACAGAAAGTTAATCACAGTCCACGGTGAAGAAGAGCACCCAATTTACCACACAACGGCTATCCCCTATGTTGAGCCGGATTGCAAAATAGAATCGAGCTATCAGTCGCTCGAGCTCGTATCAACCATACATGCGTCTAGAGGATCATCACCGCCTATTCCTGAGGCGTCAAATGCTGCAGTCATGGTTGGAAGGGTAATGGTCTCTCATGGCTTTACTCCGAGTGAAGGCCTTGGTAGAAATGGTCAAGGTATCCGCCAACCGGTGGAAGTTTCTCAGAGGCCCCGCATTACTGGGTTGGGATACCTAGGGTCAAGTGAGCCAAATAATGGGGCACGTGGACGTGGATGTGAACGTGGTCGAGGTCGAGGTCAAGGTCGAGGAGACGGGCAGAATAGACAGCGATTCGAAGAAAAGCCAAATGGTAAAGAACGTGGGCGTGGAATTACCCAAAATAACGGAGAGCTTGGGCGTGGTAGGTTGCTTCCACACATCCGCACCACATTCCCGGGCCCTGCAAGAATGATGTATGAAGAGAAGGAAGTGATCGACACTTTGGGGCAACCAAGCGGCAAGTTCGATTATTATGTGAAATACTCAGCACCCCCGAGTTTCTATGTTGACCCCCGTGACATTGTCTCGGATGGATGGGGAGGCATAGATGATTCAACACCTCTAGTGACAGAAGATTCTGATGATGCAATGAAGGGAATCACTGCCCTGTTCGATAATTTCTTAATTGGAGCCATCGAGGAAGGACCGTTGAAGGGAATGGGCATTGGCCCGCAAGAGTAACACATTTACCTTTTTCGCACACTCCCCTACGCGGGAATTTTTACTGCTTTTTAGGACTTGCCCCGTCTCGGGAGCTGCTTTTTAGTACTTTTCATTTCTAGGGTTTGATTGTTGCAATTTCCATTCCAATAAATGTAATTCATTTGGTAATAATCAATAAAATTGCAAGTAATTTTCGTTTTGAGGGCATGTTGAGGTACATCAAACCAGCCCGGTGATGATATCCAACCGATAAAATAAAATATAGTCCAAGGAGAATTCTGAGGCCTGGGCTTCTTCATGCTTCCTCGTGTTAAAACCTTTTTGAAAAGAATTTCAAAAAAATCAAAAATCATCAATCAAAATCAAAATACACTGTTTAGCCCTGTTTGTCCTACTGAACCCCCTACTTTATGTTTCAGGGGCAATTTTGTGACACGTAAGGGTATGGGAACGGTCCAATCTGATGAATTATGTGCCACCGAACCTGATCTCGATGACACCAATGAACTTGAAGATTCCTCGGACCTCCAGCGTGATCTAGAGCATCATGAAAGACCTAAAGTCCTAACAGTAGACCAAACTATCACTGTCAACTTGAGTGATTCCGGAGAACCCAAAGAGGTGAAGATAGGGGCAACCCTTCCCGAAGGTGAAGCTAAACGCCTGGTCCAACTGCTGAAGGATTACCGGGATATCTTTGCCTGGTCGTATGTCGATATGCCGGGTCTAGACCCTTCTATCGTGGAGCATAGTCTACCCACTAATCCAGACATGCCGCCCAAGAAACAGAAGTTGCGAAGGACCAAGCCTGAACTTTCCAAGAAAATAGAGGAGGAGGTCATGAAGCTCTTGAAAGTGGGATTCATCGAAGTCACCCAATACCCCAGCTGGGTGGCTAATATTGTGCCAGTCATGAAGAAGGATGGTCGAGTTCGGGTTTGCATTGACTATCGCGATCTAAACAAGGCCAGTCCTAAAGACGATTTCCCATTGCCACATATAGACGTTTTGGTGGACAGTACTGCAGGGTTCGAGCTGTTTTCCTTCATGGATGGTTTCTCGGGTTATAATCAGATAAAAATGAAGGACGATGATAAGGAGAAAACGGCGTTCATCACTCCTTGGGGGACATTCCACTATAAGGTCATGCCCTTCGGCCTTAAAAATGCCGGGGCAACATATCAACGGGCAATGGTGACGCTCTTCCATGATATGATGCATAAGGAGATTGAGGTTTATGTCGATGACATGATCGCCAAGTCTAGACCTGGGAAGAGTCACGTCGATACTTTGAAGAAATTATTCGAGAGGCTCCGTGAGTTTAAGCTCCGTCTCAATCCAGCAAAGTGCGTATTCGGAGCAACCTCGGGTAAATTACTTAGATTTATAGTAAGCAGTAAAGGCATTGAAATTGACCCCTCCAAAGTAAAGGCTATATGTGAATTACAACCCCCGTCGACCGTGAAAGAAGTGCGAAGTCTCCTGGGTAGATTGAATTACATAGCCCGTTTTATTTCTCAGCTCTCAGCAACTGCTAAGCCATTCTTCAAACTCCTAAGGAAGAATGCTCAAGTGAAATGGGACGATGATTGTCGGGAAGCGTTTAACGAACTAAAGCAATACCTGATGAAACCACCAGTGCTAGTCCCACCAATGCCGGGCCAGCCTTTGATCCTTTACCTCACAATTCATAGTGAGTCTTTAGGTGCGATGCTAGCCCAGGAAAGTCCTGAAGATGGAAAAGAGCGAGCCATTTATTACTTAAGCAAGAAGTTCACTGTCTCGGAGTTGAATTATTCTGAAGCCGAGAAGACTTGCGCTGCGCTAGTATGGGTGCTCCATAGGCTGCGACAATATACACTGCATCACCAGACTTTGCTGGTGACTGAGAACGATCCCATTAAGTATTTACTTGATCAGCCAGCTTTGGTAGGAAAGTTAGCCAAGTGGCAGATTTTAATTTCAGAGTTTGATATCCAGATGAAGCCACAGAAGTCAGTTAAAGGTCGAATAATTGCTGATGTATTAGCTGAAAATCCTGGAGTCCCTGATGATGATAGATATTCTCCAGAAGATCGCATTTTGGTAATAAAGGAAGATACATGGACCATGTTTTTCGATGGAGCTGTAAACCTGGCCGGTTCCGGCACTGGGGCAGTTTTAATATCCCCAGATGGGCAACATTATCCTGTAGCAGCAAAGTTGGTGTTTCCCTGTACCAACAACATAGCCGAGTACGAAGCTTGCATCCTCGGACTCCAAGCCGCAGTGGAAATGGGAATAACCAAGTTAAAAGTGTTTGGTGATTCTGCTTTGATTATTCTCCAAAATGTGGGAGAGTGGAAGACGAGAGACACCAAACTAGTGCCGTACCATGAATACCTCGAAGAAATCATAAAGGAATTCGAAAATATCTCTTTTGAGTACTTATCGAGGTCTCATAATCAGTTTGCTGATGCGCTAGCTACGTTATCATCCATGTTGCAAGTGATTGATGGGTTAGAGGTAGAACCCCTGAAGATTGAAGTCCTAACAAAGCCAGCCTACTGTATGGTTGTGACCGGGGAGCCTGACGAAAAGCCATGGTATTACGATATCATGAGTTACATCCAGAAACAAGAATTTCCTGAGGGAAGCACCCCGGCTGACAGGAAGTACATAATGAAAATGGCTTCAAAATTCTTTGTTAGTGGTGAAAAGCTGTACAAAAGATCATATGATTCGATCCTATTGAGATGTGTGGATGCGGCTGAAGCTACCAGAATCATGCAAGAAGTACACGAAGGGATATGTGGTCCACACATGAATGGCCACATGTTAGCTAAGAAGATTATGAGGTTGGGTTATTATTGGCTCAGTCTTGAGAGTGACTGCATCCAACATGTTCGAAGATGTCATCGTTGTCAGGTTCATGGGGATAAAATAAATGTTCCCCCGACAGAATTACATCAGCAGTCTGAGCCATGGCCCTTTTCAATGTGGGGCATCGATGTGATTGGCCCGATTAATCCCAAGGCATCAAATGGACACCGATTTATCTTGGTCGCGATTGACTATTTCTCTAAGTGGATTGAGGCGTCATCTTATGCAAACGTCACCGCAAAGAATGTTGTAAAATTCATCAGGCGGGACATAGTCGCTCGCTATGGTGTCCCTGAGGCTATTGTCACTGACAATGGGACAAATTTGAACAACAAGTTCATTGATCAGTTGTTCAACGAGTTCAAAATCCGGCACCTGAATTCATCTCCCTATCGTCCACAGATGAATGGAGCAGTTGAAGCCGCCAACAAGAACATCAAGAAGATCTTGGCCAAAACGGCTGAAAACTATCGTGACTGGCATGAAAGGTTGCCATTTGCACTAATGGCGTATCGAACTTCGATCCGAACCTCTGTCGGAGCAACCCCTTTTTCCTTGGTGTATGGCATGGAAGCAGTTCTACCCGTCGAAGTAGAGATCCCTTCCTTGCGAGTATTGTCTCGAGTGGAGTTGTCCGAGGCGGAATGGATGCGACAAAGGCATGAGCAGTTAAACCTAATTGATGAGAAGCGATTGAGAGCCATTTGCCACGGTCAAACCTATCAGCAGAGGATAGCTAGATCCTTCAATCAAAAGGTGCGTCCAAGACACTTCGAGGTAAATGATCTAGTCCTAAGGAAGGTACTGCCAGTCTTTCCCGTTCCTGGAGGAAAATTTGCCCCAAACTACATTGGTCCGTATGTGGTTAAAAAGGTGCTTCCCGGAGGTGCCCTGATTCTCGCGGAAATGGATGGTCGTGAGTTTTCCACTCCTGTTAATTCTGATGCTGTGAAGATATATTATCCCTGATAAGATCTAACATTTTTGCGGTGAAAGTTTTCAAGTGTTTAGTTTTATATTCCGAATTGCAAACATTTCACTTATGAATAAATGAGTTCAATCAATTTAAAGATGGAATGTCTGCCTTGGCTTAAAATTCTGCTTGATCATTTTGTTAGTCTACATTATCAATTTCAAAAGGGGAATCTATTTAGACAATATGATAACTCATGTGGAATGAATTGAATGTGTTGAATGAGGTACATCGGGATGATGAAAGGCAAGCCATATCCTATACACAGTCCCGTGCACTAATCCCCAGTGAGTTGAGTGGAAAAATTCCATGTCTGCAAGGTAAAGGGTTATCTCGCAAAAGGTACGGCAACTGAAATGATGAGAGGCGATTCATTTCTCTATCCCAAACACTACAGGTTATCCATTGTTTCGCCAATTTGAGCCTAAACACTTGGAGAAATTTATTCAAATTACCCCTGTCAAGAACCACCCCACATCGGGGCAAACTGGAGGTAAGTCAGCGTCATAAGGTGAAAAATGAGTAGAAATTTTCATGCTCTCACTTGCATCAATCTTCGAGTGTTGCTTTTTCAGATGAATTCACGTGAAGTTCAAGTGCCTTAGGATGACGAAGAGCATTTCTTTCTCTATCCTATACACACTTTATCCTTTGCTAAGCCTAATTGAGCCTGCAAATTCATTTCTTAAACCCAGTTGGTGATCATCCCCCACGCTGGGGCAAGGCAAAAGTCATCATTGTTCAGGCGGCATATCCGGAGCGCCGATAAAAGACGAAGACCCTGAAAGTCCAAATGATAGTCATTCGGTCAAAACGAGCCAAAGTGTGGCTAGCCAATATGTGCATTGTAGACAGTTTGTATCAAAAAAAAAAAACTAGAGGGCATGAAAAAGCAGTGTGCCTGGTAAAAGCAAGGCCGATGCCCGTGAAAGAAAAGAAAAGAGAAGAAAAAATGGAGAAAAAGTGACGACTTTAGATTAGAAAATGTTGAGATGTGTCAAAGTCACAAAAATATCCAGAGTCTTAAGGAGTCAAGTGATGAACTCTCGAAGCCAATGGAACATTTACCGAGAAGACAATCCCTGGTGAAGAAGAAGACCGGTGACAATACCGAGATGATCACCAACTCTCACCCCAATTATACACATTTTGAGCCTTATGATCCATTCATTTCTTAACCCATGAGCCTAGCCTGCGTTATGTCCCTTGCAAAGCCTCTTCAGATTAGGGCACTTGAACTAACGTAGAGTTTCTGATGTTTATAAGCTTAGCTCGAAGAAGTGCGAGCAAGTCCATTTCTATCTCATTTTGCAGGTTTTTGACTTGTAAACCCGGAGACAATTGCAGAGTATTTTCTTTCAGTAGCCTCGACTCGAAGAGTCTCTTTTGCTAAGCCATTGACCAAACCCATGTTACGGTCCTAATAAAGACCTCTCAGATTGGTAAAGTCGTACTGCTTGCGAGAATACTCGGACCCTTGTCAACATGATGATGGTGAGATGGAGCGATTCTCCATAAGTCAGCCTTTCGATGAGAATGAGAGAAAGCCCTTTTGGACCGGAAGTCCCTCATTCGACATTTTCAAGATATCCGCTTGTGAGTTCGGATTGTCTTGTCGTGATTTTTCCCCAGCGAAGTTTGTAATGCTGATTTGACAAAACCATCGTGCATGAAAATCAGTTGAAATCATGGTGCATGTGTATATGTATTCTTGACAGTGTGCGAATGCATATTACATGTTACTTAAAATCGTGTCTAACAGGAGACACACCTTCAGAGTTGGAGATATCACTAGGTAAGTATGTCTCTATCCCTAGGATATTTATGACTATCTAGGTATCCCTAACCTGTTCAAGCAATTGTCAGGTCCCACATTTGATCATTTTCGTGATCTCTAGATGCCTTTGATGATGTTCAGGTGTCTATTGATCAAACCTTTTCAGGTACTTCTGATGATATCCAGGTACTTTGTCAAGGAACTCTTGAACACTTGGGCTAGCCCCTTTGTTCATCAAATCACAGATTTTTATACAATCTCGAGAAGATTCCCCCGTTACATGACTATGAGCAGGTATAACCATGACGGCCAAATCTTTACATATGAGCAGGTATATGTAAAGGTCGGAATATTCTCCCAAATTTCAGGTATTCCCCCGCTACTCACCTATGAGCAGGTATAGGTGAAGCGGCCAAATCTTTGCATATGAGCAGGTATATGTAAAGGTCGGAATACTCTCATTATCTCAGATGTTCCCCCGCTACTCGCCTATGAGCAGATATAGGTGAAGCAGCCAAATCTTTGCATATGAGCAGGTATATGTAAAGGTCGGAATATTCTCTCAACCCCAGGTGTTCCCCCGCAGTTCACTTATGAGCAGGTATAAGTGAGGCGGCCAAATCTTTGCATATGAGCAGGTATATGCAAAGGTCGGAATATCCTCTTGATTTCAAAAGTTTCCCCCGCAATTCACTTATGAGCAGGTATAAGTGAAGCGGCCAAATCTTTGCAAACACCTATGGAGATGTATAGGTAGTTCGTAAAGATCGGAACTGTTCTCACGAATCCAGATGATGATTGGATACGTCGAGCTTTCTTCGTGTGTTTTGACTTAACTGCAGATCACCGAAGTTTATCAATGTATATCAGGCAATACCAATGGGAACTGAGCCCATGCATTTGTCAAAACAATATACAAGTTAAAGTTGTGCCTCGAATTGCATTATCTCACTCCTATCAGGTAAGTAATTTCAGGTATGTTTTCTATTCAAGTCAGCATGCATCATTTCTTAATGCATTGTAAAATGGGACTCATAATCCCGACAAAAACAACATTCATTGCATTTGCATGGTCGAAATTTAGGTATCATTTAGTCTTTGAATGCAACCTCTACGAACTCACCTTCAAAGAGGGGCAGCTGTTGACACCTAAATTTTGGCGCATCACTTAGTGTAATTTGCATAGAAAATTAGGGATTAAATTTTTAACTCCTAAACAAAAAAATATTTAAATTGCATAACATATAGTTTAAATTCATTAATTGCATTTTTTGCATCGGACTGGCGGTGAATGAACGAGCTTAATCGAATGTGACTCGGCTCACTTGAAATGCAAGGGCCGGGAATTACAAGTCAAACGGGCTCGGTTGTTTTAATTTGAAATTAATTCAGCCCATTGTCATTAATTAATTCAGCCCATCATCATTAATTAATCCAGCCCATTTAAATTAAAGCCCAAGCCTAAGCCCATTAGGATTAGAAAGCCCATCTAATTGACCTAGATTAATACTATATATACATTCATTAGGTCAGAATTTAGGGGGGGACACACAATTTTCAGATCAGAAAATTTTTAGAGTGTGAGAGAGAGAGAGAGAGAGGAGGAAGACATCGCGCCCGCGCCCGCTGTCGCGCCTGCTCCCACGCCCGCTGCCGCTGCCGCGCCCGCTCCCGCGCCCGCTGCCGAGCGCTGCTGCCTCCCGCGTCTGCCGTGCCTCCCACGTCAATCGCGCCTGCCGCCCATCGCCGACGCCGTGCCTGCTGCTCCCTGCCGCGCGACACAGCCGCGCCTGCCGCGCCTGCCGCCCATCGCCGCGCCCTGCCGACGTTCCCGCCGCTGTCCCCGCCGAGCCCGACGCTGCTGCCGCCGTCCTCGCCGGAGCCGTCGCACGCCGGCGCTGCCTTGCTGTTCCGTCGCCGAGCCTGCCGCTGCTCCTCCCGCCGGAGCTGCTGCTTGTCGTTGCCACCTCACGCCGACACCGACGCCGCGCCTGCTGCTGCTTCCCGCGCTGACGCCGCTGCTGCTTGCTGCCGCTGCCTTGCTGTTCCGTCGCCGCGCCTGCCGCCGCCGAGCCCGCTGCTGCTCCTCCCGCCGGAGCTGCTGCTTGTCCCTGCCGCGCGCAACCGCGTGCTGCCGTTGTTTCTCGCCGTGCGCCGCTGCTGTTGCCGTCATCCCGACACCGCGCCGCCGAATCCACCGTTAGTCGCTCATCCCGATCCGCAAGTTCGAATTTGGAAATTATCCGCAAATTAGGTAATTGAACATTATCCAATATTTTTAGAATATTTCGTTTCTTAATTTTTGGATGTTTGAATATTCTGTGAATATTGCGTGGATTGCTAGACATTTTAGGATAATGTTTACCTTGTTCGCAATATTTGAAAATATTCAAAATTAGGAATCTTTCCTAATTCAGCAACGTATCTGGACAACTATCCGACCTTAGCCCTAAGGTATGATACGTGGCGATACGGAAAATCATTATCCTATCCATAATCACTTGGGTACGATAATGATTTTTATCTGCTTTCCAAATTTGAATGATCGACTTTCCATTAATATCTATAACCCTATAGATATGACCGATAGTTCGATTCTTGTGCCTAATCTGAATTTGAAACGAATCTTGTGGATTGCGTGGCTATTTTAAATGTGGATGCCATCTCTGTTTAGATTATTTTTCCTTTTCAAATAAAAAAGAAAATTCAAAAAAAATATCAGTTAGTATTTGAATTTGAGTTTTGCATGTTTAGGAATCCTAAATATGTCTAGACGATAGAGTAATTATTTAATTTAAATTAGGACTTGAGATAATCTATTCCCTAGTTTAAATTAAATAATTTTCTAATCTTAATAGATTATTTAGGTTATTTTTTATTCCGAATTTTCAAGAAAACCCTAAAAAGAATGAATTGTTTTATGGTAGATTAGGATAGAGTGCACTCTTAATCTAAGTAATTTATTATTTCGAATTTTAACAAAAACCTCAAAAATAAGTCATGTTAGGATATGTTAAGTCACCATAGGTTGCACGTTAATTTAGGCATATTTTTATTCCGAATTTCACCAGAAAATACCAAAAATAAATCATTTGCTCGTCATCAGAATTAAGTCACGTCGTCGCATGACATATAGTTTGCATGCTAGGTTGCATTGCTTGCATGTCATTTTTGCACGTCATTGCATGTAGGTTAGCTTTCATTTAAATAAGCGAAAATCCAAAAATATTGAGTGAACTGCTTGTTAATTAGAAATCATATTAGGTTGGTTGATGTGATTTTCTAGCTAACAATGCAGATGCTTACGTTGCTTCGAGGTAAGTAATTCTTCCAAACTTGCAATTTATTCAATGCTTTCTTGGGTGTTAAATTGGTGGTTTGCGCACCCGCATGAACACCTCACATGTTAGTGACTAAGTTAAAATGGATCCAGACTGCTTGCCAAAATAATTTTGAAAAGAAAAGGTACCGAAAGGGCGTTAGACTAGATCTAGCGTAATCAAGTCCCCGGGCTTAGAATCTCTGGTTCGTAGGAATAAAACATATCTCCCTATGTTTTATTTAGGTTTCTAATCGACCTACCACAAATTGATTAGTGGCGACTCCAAGCATGAAAACATTTGCATGTTAAAAACTTAAACCCAAAGTTGCGAATTGGTAGGGCTTGGGAGGGCTCGAGTTAGGTTTAGTCCTAATAATCCATTAGCCTGAGAGAGGAATTTTTTAGGTCGCGACAATATGGCCACGCTAAAACGATGTCGTCCTCACAAAATAGTTGCATACGACCCCGAAAATTGATGTCTAAGTCCGGATCCAATTTCACGATCAAAATTGCTCAATTTAAAATTTTAAGGTCTCTCACTAACGGGCGCCTGTTTAGGGGTTACGCGTATCGACCTAGGATTACTTGAGTCGTGACGGTCTCGATTACCAACAAAACATAAGGAATTATCACTAGTTCCGAGGGTCGCGATCGTTCGGTTTAAGTTCGGGATTTGTTCACAACGCGTACTCTCGGTCATGCGGAATCACCCGCGATCCGTTGGTACGTCATTGGCCATACCAAATCCGACACCCTGCTAGGATCGACCCACGTTGGCCTAAAATATTTTCTCGTCATTTCTCGGTATTAGTGTCCGATTCGCGATCGGATTCCTGGTCCACGTACCGTTTTTCCTATTTAGCCATTCCCATTTGGTTAGTAGCCCGCGATTAATCAATTCCGGGCCAAACTTATTAAAATTAAATGAGAAATAATATCTAATTCATTGATCCCAGAAATAGGTCAAAATTCAGGATGTTACAACTCTTCCCCCTTATAAAAATTTTGTTCTCGAAATTTAAAATCTAACCTATCTACTCAAATAGATGGGGGTGCTGACGTCGCATGGCCTCTTCGCTTTCCCAAGTGGCACCTTCCGTTTCATGGTCCTCCCATATGACCTTAACCATTGGAATCGTCTTATTCCGAAGCACTCGATCTTTCCTATCCTCGATTCTTACTGATCTTTCCACGTACAATACCTTGTCATCCACGTCTATCTCCTCGTTCCTTAGAACGTAGGTCGAGTCTGGTTCATACTTTCGCAACATTGACACGTGGAATACGTTGTGTACTTGGGATAGGTTGGGCGGCAAGGCAAGTCGATAAGCCATATTGCCAATCTTCTCCAGAATCTCAAATGGTCCGATAAACCTCGGACTCAGCTTTCCCTTCTTGCCAAATCGGGACAATCTCTTCATAGGTGATACCTTGAGAAATACATGATCTCTTTCTTGGAATTCCAAAGGTCGTCGTCTCCGATCGGCATAACTTTTCTAGCAGCTTTGCTCTATCTTTAACCTATCCCTGATAATCTCAACTGCTTTAATCGATTGTTGAACCAATTCTGGGCTTGTAATACTTCTTTCACCGACTTCATTCCAGCATACTAGCATTTTGCACGCTCTGTCATACAAGACCTCAAATGGTGCCATCTGAATACTTTGCTGGTAGCTATTATTGTATGCGAATTCTACCAGGCGTAGCTATTCTTCCCATTTACCCCGAAAGTCCAAAACACAGGCACGCAACATATCTTCCAAAGTTTGAATCGTCCTCTCAGACTGGCCATCCGTCTGCGGATGATAGGCCGTACTAAACTGCAACTTCGTTCCTGAGGCTGATTGCAAACTTTTCCAAAAATTAGCCGTAAACCTCGGATCACGGTCCGACGTGATCGTTACTGGTACCTCATGCAATTTGACGATCTGTCGAACGTACAATTCTGCGTACCTTTCCAATTCAAAATCGTTTCGTACTGCTAGAAAGTGTACTAACTTTGTCAGTCGATCCACTATCATCCAGATGGAATCGCGCCCTCTCTGGCTCCTTGGCAATTCCATCACAAAATCCATCGTGATGTGTTCCCATTTCCATTAAGGGATCTCTAGAGGTCTCAATAACCCTCCAGGCTTATAGTGCTGTGTCTTCACTTGCTGGAACATCAAACACTTGGCCACATGCTTGGCGACATCTTTCTTCAGTACATTCTACCAATAATACTGTTGTAGATTCTGGTACAACTTTGTACTGCTAGGGTGGATACTGTAATTACTGCGATGTGCCTCACTTAAAATCTCTTCCTTAAGCTCAAAGTCGTCAGGCACACGTAATTGTCCTTAGAATTTTAAAACTCCATCCTCGCTCACTTGAAAGTCTGGCTTCCTCGTAGCGGCGTCTATTCCAACGATCTTTTGTATTTCTTGGTCAGTAGACTGTAGTGCCTTAATCCTTGCTTGGATCTCTGGTTCGATTCTTAAGGCAGCCATCGGGTTAGACATCTGGCTCACTTCAAATTTAAATTCTGAGTCTCTTAACCTTTCCAATAAGGTCCACTTTTTGACCATCATATGCGCCATACTCGACTTTCGACTTAGCGCATCTGCTACTCGATTCGCCTTTCCTGGGTGATACAAGATGTCGCAGTCATAGTTCTTTAGCAATTCCATCCATCGGCGCTACCTCATATTTAATTCCTTCTGCGAAAATAGGTACTTAAGGCTTTGATCATCCATATAAATCTAGAACTTTTTCCCGCACAAATAGTGCCTCCAGATCTTAAGGGCGAAGACTATCGCTGCCAATTCTAAATCATGCGTCGGATAGTTCATCTCATGCGGCCTTAACTGGCGCGACGCATATGCCACTACCTTTTCGTGTTGCATTAGCACACAACCAAGTTCTTTTAGCGATGCATCGCTGTAGACCTCAAATCCTCCTGGTCCAGACAGGATGGTCAATATCAGAGCAATCGTCAGCCTATGCTTCAGCTCCTGAAAACTTTTCTCGCACTTACCATCCCATTGAAACTTAGATTCCTTCTTAAGCAATCGCGTCAATGGCATGGCTATCGACGAGAATCCTTCTACAAAGCGTCGATAATAGCCAACCAATCCCAAGAAACTTCGAATCTCCATTACTGAGGTCGATCTTGGCCACTTCATTACTGCCTCAATCTTTGTCGAGTCCACATAAATTCTATCTCCCGAAACTATGTGTCCAAGGAATGCTACTCTGCTTAACCAAAACTCACACTTGCTGAACTTGGCAAAGAGCACGTGTTCTCTCAAAGTCCGTAGTACCTTAGTCAAATGTACCTCATGTTCCTTAGGGTTCTTCGAATATACCAATATGTCGTCGATGAACACTATGACGAATTTGTCCAAGAACTCCTTGAACACCCGGTTTATTAGATCCATAAAAGCTGCAGGGGCATTGGCCAATTCGAAGGGCATCATTGTAAACTCATAATGCCCATACCGTGTCCTAAAAGCGATCTTAGATATGTCCTCCTTTCCGATCCTCAGCTGATGGCATCCTGTTCGTAGATCAATCTTTGAGAACACTGAGGCTCCTTGCAACTAATCAAATAAATCATCAATCGTCGGCAATGGGTACTTATTCTTAATCGTCACATGATTCAACTGCTAGTAATCAATGCACAACCTCAATATCCCATCCTTCTTCCTTACAAACAGGACCAATGCTCCCCATGAAGATATACTAGGACGAATGAAACCCTTGTCTAGTAATTCCTGCATCTTGACTTTTAACTCTTTTAGTTCTGACAAAGACATCCGATACGGTGCCTTGGAAATCGGTTCTATGCCTGGGGCCAATTCTATCATAAATTCCACTTCTCATTCTGGTGGCAAACCCAGCAACTCCTGAGGATAGACCTCGAGAAAATTACACAGTACAGGTATCTTTTCCAACTTAGGTTCTGCCACGGTTGGATCTACCACATTCACCAGGTATCCCTCGCATCCTTCGTCTAACAACTTAGTCACTTCGAGCGAGAAAATCTATAGAGTCGAGGTTCCTCCTTGGTTTCCCTGAAATTCAAACCTAGGATGTCCAATCGGGCTAAACTGGATCACCCTACTGTCGTAATCCACTACGGCCTTCTGCTTTACTAGCCAATCCATTCTGATTATCACATCAAAATCGAACATGGCTAACACTACCAAGTCGATTTTTTCTTCTCTACCACCAATCACTATCTTACAGCTAGGACACCCTAATGACACTAACACTTTATCATTCAATGGGGTTGTCACACATAGTATGGTCTCAAGCAATAAGGTTTAATTCTAACTAGTTTAACAAATTGCTCTGAGATAAACGAGTGGGTCGCCCTTGGGTGAAACAATGCATACGCAGCATGATCACATAGAAAAATCGTACCTATGACCACGCCCAGCATATCCTCTGCCTCCCTTCGCGCCATTGCATAAACTCGTCTTTGCGCTGGCGGTCTGCCCTGATTAGCCGATGGGGGATTCCTAGCTTGATTCCCTATTCGGGGTTGCTGCGATTGCCTTGGGGTCCTAAAGGGCGCTGTTGGGGACAGTTTCTAATCTGGTGCTCTAAACTTACGCACTTGAAGCAAGCCCCAAATCTGCTTGGTGGAGGATTCGACTTCCCAACATGCCTCCTAGCGAGTGGGACAAATCGTCTATTCCTCGCCATCGGTTTCTTTCCCAAACGGCGGTTGTCCTTATTCTGGGCAAATCGCGATCCAGATGCGACTGTCCTGTCTACTTGATCCTGCTCAAGAGCCTGAGCTCTATCATAGATGTCCTCATAGGTCCTCAAATTCACCGGTATCAACTGGGTCCGAATGTCAGGTTTTAATCTTTCCCGGAACCTTTGCGCCTTGTCCTCAGGATGCTCCACCATCCTCGACGCAAACTTAGACAATCTAGCAAATTCCACCTCGTACTGATCTACATTCATCTAACCTTGGGGGAGTCACATAAACTCTGCTATCTTCCTTTCCCTAACACTTTCCGAGAAGTACTTCCCATAGAAACTCTAGTGGCCTTCCACCAATCATTCGCGTTTTCCTGTAACTGGTATACCGCTAGGGTCACTTTCTTATTCTTGGTGCACCCCAACACCTCAAAGGCTTTCTCCAATTCCTCTACCCATCTTGGTGGAGCTTCGGGGTCACCTCTTCTAGTAAACTTAGGCGGCTTTAGCTTTAAAAACTGCTCTATCAACTGATGCATTTGCCTATTCCCGGCTGCTTGAGCCTACCCAATATTGGCTTGATTTCCATTTACAGTAGCAGCTGCTGTAGCCTCAGCAGCCTGGGCAATGGTGGCGGCCCTTTCCTGAGCCTGCCTACCCATAATGTTCTCTATCTCGTGCAGGGTCTGAATCACGTCCTCCATTCTAGGATCTCTGGCCTCTTGGCCTCTGCACTAGGTTGTCCTTGGGGTTCTTTTCCTTATCTCTCATCCTTACTGATCACACTACCCGCCTACCTGCTATAATTCCATCGGGAATTAGAGACCTAAACCAAACTAAACCGGTCAAGGTCCTAAGCAGGTATCTAGCACAACGGCAATCAATCACTCAGCATGCGGCTAGCCATAAACATCACCAGACCTCAAACAAGGAGGCACACATATTTACCTCAGGTCCTGCTGTACTTGTACTTTACGGGTCAACTTACACAACCAATCAATCAAGACACAGACAGTCAGGAGGTACACTTAGCATACAAAGTCACCCTATTTGCTACCCAAGGTCATCGCTCCTTATCACTCCAGACTTCGACCTAATTGGACCGAGTTGACTTTACTTTGATATCAAATCGAACGGGGATGTCACGCCCTAAACCTCACAGCGTGCGAGCATCACTCGTAAGTCGAATATGCTATGATGTCCCAGGATGCGTCACCGACCAAACGCCCAACACAAAGATCATTACACATGTGGAAGCGACGTATATATATATATACACCCAAACAATAACAACAGGACCCAGGGTAACACAACAACAAAGTCAAAATGATTAAAACATACTTTTGCATTATCACTGAAAGATATATATACAATATCCATTTACAAAGGGAAAACAACAAGAAAGCCAAACAGAACAACGACCACCATGGTAAAAAAGGGACAGTGGCACGGGTGGTTGGACAGCTAACTAAGACTGGGCTCTAAACAAAAGGGTACAGCCCGATCTATCTAAAGCTGGAGCTAACCTTAGGGACCCAGTCCAGGTTAGAACCAGAAGACTCAGAAGATGATGAGCTATCAGGCAGCTCCTCCTCAGAGTCTAACGAGTCTAGCTCGAACTTAGCCTCCGCGGCCTCCTCCTCCGCATCCATATTCTCAGGCTCAGCCTCTGGCGCAAGATCCTCCTCGATCGGCTCTAGCTCCTCATCCAACTCTGGCTCCTCGCTCAGCTCTATTAGCTCCATATTAACATCGCAGTCAGCCGGCTCCGTGTCCATCGGATCGAACTCATCAACCTCATAATCCACGGGATTGCCATGAGAACTCGAACTCTCCTTGGCTGAATTACCGAGGTCCACTACATCGCCGTCAGGACACTAAGGGTCATACACACCCTGCCCATTGTACGGGACCTCAAAATCCCTAAGTTGTCCATACTCCCCAGTATAATCTCTCCAACACCACGCAACATATTCATGGGTCTTAAAATATGTCTCCCTCACGTTGACCCAAACTAAGGTATAATACCTAAGGTACATCTCCCCGTTCCCTAAGGGGTATACTGATACCGTCTTTTCTATATGCTGGGGGATCCTAAAACGTACTGGTGCCTTTGCCATCTTCAGGGCCAGGGATTTGAAAAGATGGATTTATACAATAATGAGACGAATCTCAGCAAGTAAAAATCCCTAAACCAAAACTAGGCTAACATGCACCTCCTGATAGGCAAGCACAGTACACACAACAAACAATACATGGCAATCAATGACCTAGGCCCTCTGGCCCAGATTGAGCATACAATTGACCCTATAGGTTAAGCATTTCGACATAATAATCACGGCACATACGCGAACACGCTGATCATACGTACGCCACGCATATGCTCATGCTCATTAGTGTTTGTCTCACATACGAGTCACTGATACGCACAATGGCCAACACACTCTGGCACATGGCTATGATTGGGCACAATAATGCACTCTGGCACACAGCTCATTTTCATTTAAAGTTCGACCTGCGTAAAATGCATCAGGTCTATTTCTCAATTAACAACACTTCATGCCCCGTGTAAAACGTATCAAGCCCAATGTCTCTAGCCCTTGTCAAAACACATCAGACACAACACCGATCTCCTTAAGGACCAAAATCCGAGTAAAACGCATCAGGTTGGCCATCTTCCGGACGAACCGGGTATCGTCCCGCATAAAACACATCAGGATGGGTTCAACCCTGCGTAAAACGCATCAGCGCTCTTAGTGATCACATGTGCACACAGTCAATTTTTATCTGGACCCCGCGTAAAACGCATCAGGGTAATTAAGCGATCAAATATTCAATTCAGGCACGTGTGTCCTCACGACTCATGATTCAAGCCCACATTCAATATGCGATATGTGAAACCATGCATAATGGGCACTCATTTTCAACCACGAGTACATAAATCAATAATGTCAAGGCATGCTCAATTCGTGCCATAATATGACCAAATCTACATTTTATCGGCATGTAAAATTTTCAATTAAGCACAATTCGGAACGGCACAAAAATCACGCAATTTGTGCATCACAAACCCGTGCACTAAAGGTCAACCATGCCACACATTCAGCCACTCTAGGCATGCAACATAGCATCATCCAATTAATCACCAATGAGCACAATTTAATCACTAGATTATCTAATTCAAGTAATCTTAGCAATGACACAATTAAACTCCAATTTTGGCCAAGCCTAAGCCCATTCGGCCCTAGAAGGGCAGCAACCTATTCGGCCATGCTAGGCCATTAATTACACTCGCAATTCAGCCTATTAATCCACTAAACTCACCACAAAATAGCCACCATAATTCAGTCACTAAATACCCCTAATTAACCCCTAAAATCAACCTAACCTATCCAGAAATGCACAATTAGTCCTAATTAAGGTTTAGAAGTTAATACTCACCCTAAAACTTAAGCTCCAAACCGAGCTAATCAACGGGGAACGAGCGGCTAATCGCCGGCGAGCAGCGGAACCAGTGGCGACGTTCCGGCAGCTTTCGTGGGGTGCTCGGGCGGCTGTGGTCTTGGGGGCAACAAGGCTGGTTTGGGGTGTATGGGACGGCGAAGAGGCAGAGAGATTAGGTTGGTCGGATGGTAACAGCGGCGTGGCGAGACAGCATGCGCGGCGACCGGCGATCAACAGTGATTATGTGGTCGCGGCGGTTCAAGGCGGGGGGCTATCGACCTGGCTTCCTCACTGCCGAAGGAGGGAAATGGGGAGGAATGGAGAGAGAGAGAGAGAGAGAGCGAGAGAGAGAGAGAGAGAGACGAGATGGGCGGTGAAGGTGGCGAGTCAGCCTGCTGGTTGTACGGACGGGTGGCGGTGGCGCAAGGCGGCGGTGGTGCTCACTCACGGACGGAAAAGAGAGAGAGAGAGAGCTAGCGGTGGAGAGGGAAAGGGGAATGAGAGAGAGTGTTTCTTGGCTTAGGGAGGAAGAAATGGGGAGGAGAGAGAGTGGTCAAAGGTCAAATAGTGGCTTTATGGAATCCAAGTGTCAAATTTTTCATGACTTGACCAAATTGCCCTTAATCCAAGGGCTTAGATCAGTTCTTATCCAATAATTGAGGGGTAATTATATCCAAGGCTGAATTATTGGGCTGACCAATTTAATTAATTAAATCACTAATATAAACTCAAAAAGAGCCTCAAAATTCGGAATACAAAAATAGGGCTTAGGGGCAAAATGGTCATTTCCGATTTCAGGCCGAATTTCCATTTTTCGACCGTACTAGCCCCAAATACATGTGGCCACACTAAAATGACATTATCCTCGCAAAATAGTCGCATACGACCCCGAAAATCGATGTACAAGTCCGGATCTAATTCCACGATCAAAATTGCTCAATTTAAAATTTTAGGGTCTCTCACTAACGAGCGGCTATTTAGGGATTACGCGTATCGACCTAGAGTTACTCGAGTCGTGACAGTCTCGATTATCGAGAGAACGTGAGGAATTATCACTAGTTCTGAGGGTCGCGATCACTCGATTTAAGTTCGAGATTTGTTCGCAACGCGTACTCTCGATCGTGTGGAATCACCCACGATCCGTTCGTACGTCATTGGCCATACCAAATCTATCACCTTCCTAGGATCGGCCCACATTGACCCAAAATATTTCCTTGTCGTTTCTCGGCATCAGTGTCTAATTTCCGATCGAGTCCCTAGTCCATGTACCATTTTTCCTATTTAGCCATGCCTATTTGGTTAGTATCCCGCGATTGATCAATTATGGGCGAGACTTACTAAAATTAAATAAGAAATAATATCTGATTCATTGATCCTAGAAATGGGTCGAAATTCAGGATGTTACATCCTAGGCTTAAAATTAATTCCAATGGTAGCTTGATATTCTTCTAATGTTGATACCAATTCATGTTCTCCGAGTTAGAATGTGGCGGTGGAAACCTCCTAAAAATGTGTCAAAGCTTGGACTAGGTTGACTTGATTTTTTACATGCATGAGCTTGAGAAGGTATCTAAACCTTTATTGGACATAAGTTTGGCTGTCCTTAGATATACCTTTCCATCAAGTAACGAGCTCCTTTCGAGGAATAGGAATTACTTGGATGTCTAGTTTTCCTATTGAGCCTAATCATGCAAACAAATTTGTTATTAATCACCATGGATTACGAATCAATTTTAATGTCTCCATTTCAATCAAATGTCCTTTTGAGATAAAATGGAGGTAAAATACACTTGCATGCCTAGAAAGTAATGCACATGCCATTTTGAGTCTGTTTAGACCTTAAGAGAGCATATACTTGAAATCATGGGCAAATTCAATGTGTAATGTACATGTTCATTCTGTCATACTCCATTTAGATCATAAAATTCTAAACTATGATTTACAACTTCGAATACATTGACATGAACGAATAAGTACTTGAATTACATAGAAAATCCACCATGGACTTATACATTTCATCTAAAAATTAAAGAATAGTCAAATGGAGTATGACATTCTAATCATGCATTCTACTATGAAAGGGCTTTTAGACCAAACATTGAATGTCGTTTAGGCATTTTTTTGAAAATATGACAACTAACTTGCATAATTATAAAAGAATAGAATGGAATGATACTTGCTTACCAAAACATTTTCGTTTGGTTTTAGGTATACCAACCACAAAGACAAGTGAATGCAACTAGTGAAGTTTTGACTCCTAAAATGGTAGTATATGCTAAAAGCTCAAGGTCACCACCTTAATGGACAAGGAATTCCACTCCAATAGGCAATCGGCCTAAAGTAATGGAATATTATTCCACCTTAGTGATCGGTATTGCATTTAAACGATACCATGATCAATCGGCTCATAGTTTTGTCTAAACACATACCTCCTAAGGGTAATCCTAAATGTAGCTGGGGTTAGGCCACGGGTGGTGTTTGCTAATGGTGTAGTGCTAAAGCAATTTAAAGACATGCATAGCAATTAATGACCAAATAGCACTTCTAAAATTCATTCAAAGCACATTCAATCCAAACACCATCCTGCAAAACAAGGGTTAGCAAAGACTATATCCCTTATACCAGCCACTTGCAAAACCATTTAACACTATCATTAGCGGAACGTACCTAGAATCCTTGCAAGCACAAAACACAAGCGTACCATTCTATCTAGGCCTAAGTCCACTTAAAAAGGTAATTCCTCAGTGGAGTCGCCAAGCCTATCTCGTCGCATTTTTTTCGGGCTTTCGGGATTTGTGCGCTAAGGAGGTATTTCCGTGCAAAGGTCTCTTACAGACCATACCTCACATGATAGTGGATGGTGATTTCCTATTTGATCTAAGATTTTGATTTTGGAGTCGCTACTAGTCATTATTGGTAGGTTGACAAGAAACTTAACCGAGGTATGGGAGAAATACCACGATTCTACGAATTAGAGATCCTGAGTATGGGGAAATGGTTACACTAATGATCCCAAATTGAGATCCCTAACACCCTTTCGATACCTAAGAACAATACGATGTCTAACGTGTCATGCAAATTCCGAGGCTCACCACTAATTCTATCCTTTCTAATTGCGGGGAAAATCAATCAAGAATTAAATACGCAATCAATATCAATCAAATCAATCAATCCTAAATTGTCTCTAAAAATGAAAATCAATCAAAACATCCAAACCCTAATGAAGCCCTAAAGGCTTGTTCATTTCATGATTTGTGTCTTTTTTAGGGTTTTAAGATTTTTTGGGTGTTATAACCCCTGAATTTGAGATTTTCTAAAAATGCCACTTGGGCACTTTCAAAAATTCAAATTTCACTTTCTAAGATTGGCCATAGTATTTTTGAATCATAATGTGAATTTTTGAAATTTTTGACTTTTTTTTTAAATTGAATTTATGAAAATTTCATTAACAGAGGATTGATTTTTATGAATTTTTGAAAATTTTTATGAATTTTCGAATTTTTTTATATTTTTTACACTTTTTTGTATTTTCTGAATTTTCTGAATTCTTATGGATTTTCTAAAATTTTTTTGAATTTTTATGAAATTTTCTAATTTTCATTTTTCTCTGAGTTTCCTATTTTTCTGAAATTTTTTTATGTTTTCCAAAAAAATTTTGAATTTTTATTTATTTTTTTGATTTTGCTTGGATTTTTTTTGAATTTTTTTAGATTATTTATTTATTTTTTTCTCCGAAGTGGTGAACTGGACTAGCCGGGTTAAACCCAATTCAGTTTGGCCGAATCGAGCGACGGCGTCGATCGTCTTCCCCGGCAAGCATAGCGCCAAAACGGCACTGTTTAAACCCTCTCTCTCTTAAGCATTTTGCCAAACACTTAGTGAGCATAATTCCTTGTTTTATTATTATCAAGGCCGCCATTTCGGACTGAATTTCAACAACCTTCTGGTGATTTTCTGGCGTCGATTTTAGATTCTACATCAACCTCTCATCACCTTATAACCATCTAACTTCCTCGGTTAGTCACCGGACCCACACCTGCCGGTGAAAATCGATCCTAAAGAACCTAACCTAGAACTTACCAAAACAAGCTTTTCTGGCCTTCAAATCATCACACAGTACGCCCTAGCCATTTCTAACGCTTTAAACATTCATCAGAACATCAAGCAAGGTTGGAAATCACTAACTTGGGTGGCCATTGGCCATAAAAATACTTCGGTGAGGTCTGAGAAGCTCCGGCATGAGTTTCATGGTGGTTGGCTCAATCAAATGCAATTTGAACCATTCAAAATGCAACAAACAATAAAATTTGTGATCAAAAACATGTTTCAAACACTCAAAACCTCAAAATCAAAGAGATAATCGCATAATCAATAGGATTAAACTCAATCGTGTTCTGGAATTTTTTTGTAAAAAGTAAGGTTACGAACAAAGTTTGCCTGTTTCGTTCAAGGCTCAGATGGAATCAGCGAGCTGTTCCACATCTGTAGAGCTATTCCTCGACACTTAGGCTTCCAACAAGTGGTCTTAGCTTCGTCAGGAGAGCTTTGGAGGCACTGGCCGTTTGCGGTTTTCAGGCGGTGATGGTCAACCTCAATACTGGATTTCCAAGTGTGGAGATCCACGATTAGCACTGATTCGCCGGCGTTTTCCGTCAGTAAAACGCCAATCACTCAGCCCACGAGACGTCAACACACCTTTGTTTCTCAATCTCTCTTGTTCTTGCTCTCTGGCATTTCACCAGCACCCTCTATTAATCATGATCAGTTTTTTGTTGTTTTTATTGATCGATTTTTCTTGCCCAAATTTCGGTTAGAACCATCTTTCGATTAGTTGGATTGAATCTCTGGCGCTAGCCGGAGATTCTCTAGCTGGCTATCTCAATTTTCACGTGTTCAATTGCTCAAAATAAGTCGGCAAAGGTGCTGGTTTGAACTGTTTTTCTAGGTTTAATGCAGGTTTTGGGTGAGTCATAAGGAAGAAGGGTAGCCTATCGCGCCACGCTTTTTCTTTTGGGCTTTCGAGATTTGCATGCTAAGGAGGTATTTCTGTGTAAGGGTCCCTCCCAGACCATACCTCACGTTACAGTGGATGGTAATTTTCTATTTAGTCGAGGTTTATGATTTTGGAGTCGCTGCTAGTCATTATTGGTAGATAGGTTAGAAACCTAATCGAGGGATGGGAGAAATACCACGATTTTATGAACTAGAGATTCTGAGTACGGGGACTAGGTTACACAGAGCCAATTTCAAAGGCACCGTATCGGATGTCACTGTCAGAGCTGAAAGAATTGAAGGTCCAGATGCAAGAATTATTGGACAAACGTTTCATTCGTCCTAGTGTATCTCCATGGGGAGCACCGGTCCTGTTTATGAGGAAAAAGGATGGGACATTGAGGTTGTGTATTGATTATCGGCAGTTGAATCAGGTGACGATTAAGAACAAGTATCCACTGCCGAGGATTGATGATATATTTGATCAGTTGCAAGGAGCATTCGTGTTTTCTAAGATTGATTTAGGGACTGGATACCACCAGCTGAGAATCCGAAAGGAGGATATTCCTAAGGCCACTTTTAGGACGCAGTATGGGCACTACGAGTTTGCAGTGATGCCCTTCGAATTAACTAATGCCCCTACAGCCTTCATGGACCTAATGAATAGAGTGTTCAAGGAATTTCTGGAGAGGTTTGTCATAGTGTTCATCGATGATATTTTGGTGTATTCGAAAAGCCCAGAGGAGCATGAGGTATATTTGACTGAAGTATTACGGACTTTGAGAGAACACGTACTCTTCGCCAAGTTCAGTAAGTGTGAGTTTTGGCTAAGTAGAGTAGCGTTCCTTGGTCACATAGTCTTAGGGGATGGAATTTCTGTGGACCCGATGAAGATAGAGGTAGTGATGAAGTGGCCAAGACCAACCTCTGTAACAGAGATCCAAAGTTTCTTGGGCTTGGCTAGCTACTATCGTCGTTTTGTAGAAGGATTCTCATCGATAGCTATGCCGTTGACGCGATTGCTTAAGAAGGAATCTAAGTTCATATGGGACGACAAATGTGAGAAGAGTTTTCAGGAGTTGAAGCAAAGGTTAACAATTGCCCCAGTGTTGACCATTCCATCCAGACCAAGAGGATTTAAAGTTTATAGCGATACGTCACTAAGAAGACTTGGTTGTGTTTTGATGCAACATAGAAGAGTAGTTGCGTATGCGTCACGTCAATTAAGGCCACATGATTTGGAGTTGGCAGCGATCGTCTTTGCCCTTAAGATTTAGAGGCACTACTTGTGCGGAGAAAAGTTCCAGATTTATACGGATCATCAAAGCCTCAAGTACTTATTTTCATAGAAGGAATTGAATATGAGGCAGCGCCGATGGATGGAACTTCTAAAGAACTACGATTGTGATATCATGTACCGCCCAGGAAAAGTAAATTGAGTAGCGGATGTGCTAAGTCATAAGTCAAGCATAGCGCATATGATGGTCAGAGAGTAGATCTTGCTAGAAAGACTCAGGAATTCGGAGTTTAAATTTGAGGTGAGTCAAATGTCTAGCTTGATGGCTGCTTTGAGAATTGAACCGGAAATCCAGGCAAGGATTAAGGCACTCCAGTCTACGGACCCAGAAATACAAAAGATTATCGAAATGGATGCCGCCTCAAGGAAATCGGAATTTCAAGTGAGTGAGGATAGAATTTTGAAGTTCCAAGGGCGATTGTGTGTGCCTGATGAGTTTGAGCTTAAGGAGGAAATTTTAAGTGAGGCACATCGCAGTAATTACAATATCCACCCAGGTAGTACAAAGATATACCTAAATTTACGACAGCATTATTGGTGGAATGGACCGAAGAAAGACGTGGCTAAACATGTAGCCAAGTGCTTGACTTGCCAACAAGTAAAGGCACAGCACTATAAGCCCAGAGGACTGCTAAGACCGTTGGAAATTCCCGAGTAGAAATGGGAACACATCACAATGGATTTCGTAACAAGATTGCCACGAAACCAGAGAAGACATGATTCAATATGGGTCATAGTGGATCGCTTAACTAAGTCAGCGCACTTCTTGGTAGTGCGAAACGATTTTGAGCTGAAAAGGTATGCAGAGTCGTATATGCGACAGATAGTCCGTCTCCACGGAGTACCAATGACGATCACATCGGATCGTGATCCGAGGTTTACAGCGAGTTTTTGGAAAAGTCTATAAGTGGCTATGGGAACAAAGTTGCAATTCAGTACGGCCTATCATCCGCAGATAGATGGCCAGTTTGAAAGGACAATTCAGACCCTAGAGGACATACTGAGAGCTTGCGAATTGGATTTTCAAGGCAAATGGGAAGAACAATTGCCTTTGATAGAATTTGCCTACAATAACAGCTATTAGCAGAGTATTCAGATGGCACCGTTCGAAGCCTTATATGGTAGGGTGTATAGGACGCCATTGTACCGGGACGAAACTGGTGAACGAAATATTACGGGCCCAAAGTTGGTGAAGTAAACGGTGCAAGCCGTTGAGATTATTCGAGATAGACTGAGGACAGCGCAAAGTCACCAAAAGAGTTACGTCGATCGAAGACGACGACCCTTGTAGTTCCAAGTTGGAAATCACGTATTTCTCAAGGTATCACCTATGAAAGGATTGTCCCGATTCGACAAGAAAGGAAAAGCTCAGTCTAAGGTACGTCAGCTCATTTGAGATTTTAGAGAAGATTGGTGATATGGCTTGTCGACTTGCCTTGCTGTCTAACCTGTCCCAAGTGCACAATGTTTTCCACGTGTCGATGTTGAGGAAATACGAACCAGACCTGACCCATGTTATGAAGTATGAGGAAATAGACGTGGACGACAGAGTGTCGTACGTGGAAAGACCAATCAGGATCGAAGATAGAAAAGATCGTGTGCTAAGGAATAGGACGATCCCAATGATCAAGGTCGTTTGGGAGCACCATGGAAATGAAGGTGTCACGTGGGAAAGTGAAGAGGCCATGAGACGTTAGTACCCCCATTTATTTAAGTAATTAAGTGAGTTCGCAAATTTCGAGGACGAAATTTTTGTAAGGGGGAAAGAATTGTAACATCCCAAATTTCGACTCAATTCCGGAATCAATAAAACGAGTATTATTTCTTATTTCACTTTAGTAAGTCTCGCTCAGAACTGATCACTCTCGGGATACTGACCAAATAAGAATGGCTAATTAGGAATCACGGTACATGGATCAGGGACCCGATCGCCAGCCTGGCACATATATCGAGAAACGATGAGGAAATATTTTGGGCTAATATGGGCCGATCCTAGGAAGGTGACGGTTGTGATTTGGCCAAGGCCAAACACGTACAATCGGATAGCAGGTGATTCTGCAAGATCGAAAATACACGTGGCCAACCGATCCTGAACTTGAACCGAACGATCGAGACCTCAGGAACTAGTGATAATTCCTCTCGTTCTCTCGATAATCGAGGCCGTGATGACTCGGATAACCTAAGTCGATATGCGTAACCCCTAAACAGCCGCCCGTTAGTGAGAGATACTGAAATTTGAAATTGAGCAAGTTTTGATCGTGTAATTGGGCCCGGATTTCGATGTCAGTTTTCGAGGGCTTAAGAGGTTATTTTTACAAAACCGACATCATATTATGCTGGCCAATTATATTTTGGGTTGGTATGGTCAAAAAATAGAATTTCGACCCGGGACAAAAAAATTACCATTTTGCCCTTGGACCCTATGCTGGGTATTTCGAATTTTGGACTGGAAATTTGGAATTAATTAAGATATGTTTTCAGCTCAATTATTGGATCAATTGACCTTTTTACCCCTCAATTATTTGGATAAGAACAAAGGTGGGCCATTGGATCAAGGGTATTTTGGGTATTAGCTTAGGATTTTGACAAGTATCCCCCACTAGCCCCTATATTTGACCATGTTGACTCTCTCTCTCCACATTTTTTCCCTCCACATTCTCTCTCCCTCACCCGGCCACTTCCCCTCCACGATCGCCCCTCCTCCGCTGGTCCTCCTCCCTCGCCGTTTGTGAAGCAGCCGGAGCCACCGTTCGCCAGAGCTGTACATCGCCGTTCGCCAGAGGTGCACATCGTCGCCACGCCAGCCACCGTTCCGCCTCTTGACCATCACCATCACCTCGCTAGCATCCCCATCCCGTCCGTTCTCTCTCTCTCTCGCTGGTTTTCCCTCTCGGCCGTCGTACGTCGCCGGCCGCCGAGGAGCTACGCCATGCGCCGCTATGCCGTTCTCCTGGTGCCGCCGTCTTGCCATCATCATCTTCGCCGCCGTACGATTCGGCCAAGGACCGCCGTTTGTACAGCTGCGCCGCCGTGAACCACTGCCGTCCGTCGGAACGCCGCCGCCGATTTCGTGTTCGTCGGCAATTGGCCGTCCGTTCTTCATCGCCTAAGTTAGATTAAGTGAGTATAACTTTCTAAACCCGGTCTAGGACAGTGTACATTTTTAGAGGGGCCCGATTTAGAATATACTGGTACAACTTGAGGAGAAATTGATTCTGGTAGTTAGAGGTTGAGATCGTGATTAATTTGGTGGATTATTGTGGTGATCTAGTGGCGAATTAGAGGCCGATAATGGTGTGAATTGTGGCTGTCTGCATTGATAAGTTGTTGGACTAGAATAGGCCATTTGGGGAATTTATTGGCTGAATTGCCGGAATTGTCTGGGGTGACTGACTGTTGATTGAATTGAGATAAATTGTAATTGCCATGTTGCATGTTCGTGTGGCCGAATTGTGCAAAGTGTGATTGGCCATTTGAGGGCTTGAATTGAATGCCGAATGGTGAATTGTGTTTTGGACTGTACGGTGTTAATTGGCCAAGTGAGCACGTCGTTTGTGAATTGGGCACTGTGTGATGACAATGATTTGACTGAGTGTCTATGTTATGTTGATGCTCATGATACATTATACAACATTGCATAGCCACGCATTATGTATGCTAAGAATGAGGCATGAGATGAGAATTGTGCGAGAATGCGTGCTTGACATGAGCATATGATCACCTAATTACCGTGATGCGTGTTACGCGAGGTTCAGATAATAACTGGCTATGTGTATGTGTGATTACATTTCACCCTGATGCGTGTTATGCAGGGTGTGCCGTCCTGATGTGTTTTACGCGGGACGATGCCCGGTTTATCCTGATGACGACCAACCTGATGTGTTTTACGCGGGCTCTAATTCGTGAAGAGATCGGTGTTGCGCCTTATGCACTTTGTAGCAGGCTAGAGACACTGGGCCGGATACGCTTTATGCGGGCCACGAAGTGTTATGATTAAGAAAGAGACCTGATGCGTTTTACGCAGGTCGTATTAATTGATAATTAAGTATTGAGCTAGTGTGCAGTGTGAGCCAGAACGAAACATGGCATGATGATGACATTTGCATGCATAAGAATGCATGGGCCAATGTGCGAGCATACAAGACCCGGTGAATGGCATGCGAAACGAACACTATTGAGCATGAGCATGCATATGGCGTATGTATGGATAGTGTGTTCGTGTACATGACTTGATTATTATATTGAAATGTCTAACCTGCAGAGCCAGTGTGATGATCGATTTGGGCCCAAAGGCCTAGGTCATTATTTGTGTATGGTGTTGTTTTGCCTGTCAGGAGGATGTATGTTAGCCTAGCCTAGGTTTAGGGGGTTTTACTCACTGAGATACATTCTCATTGTTATATAACCCAAACTTTTCAGCCCCCCTTCCTTGATCATGCCAAAGGTACCTACACTTTTTGGGATTCCGACGTAAATTTAGTAGTCGACCAGCGTATTTCCCTCTGGTAATAGGGAAGCATATATAAGGTATCGATTGGTAGTTTTTGTGAACGTGGGCGAATACTTCTATCAAACCCAGGAGTACATCGCTTAGTGTCTTCGAGACGTTGATGGGAACATTGGCCGACCTCTCAAGATCTTCGACGCCCCACTTGACAAGAATGGCATGATGGAACCTATAGTTGTGGTTGGTGAGGTGATAAATCCTTAGGATGCTCATGATTGGGATGTCCAGGATGAAGTAATGGATGGGGAGCCGCAGGTCATAGTTGAAGACCCAGATCAGTTCGCGGACGAAAAGGATGAACCGAAGGCCATGGACCTAGATTCAGATGAGGATGGGGAAGTTGCCGAGTTAGGTTCGGATGAGGAGATAGGACTATACCTCGACCCGGAGTTAGAGCCGGACTCCGAAGATGAGAGGGCCGCGGTAGAAGATATGGATTTCGAGGAGTCCGAGTTTCAGGAGAGTTCTTCAGAGGAGTCTTTAGAGTCTGATTCGGGCTGGGAGCCCTAGTAGAGGTCCTAGCCCTTAGTTGGGCAGTTCGTACCTTTTTGACTGTGACCTTCTCTGTAGATGGCTTAATCTTTCCCTAGCCGTTTGCTCCTTTTTGATCTGGTGGCTACTGGTGCTGTATGTTGGTTTTGTGCTTATCTTTTAGTGTGTATAAAAAGAACTTTGTAAAAGGTTTCCCTTTTGAAATGAAAATGTGTATATTTGTAATTATATTCCTATGTGGTTTGTTGTTCTATCTTTGGTCTCGTATATTTATACTATACGGGTGTTTACTTATTGCTTCCGCATGTGCCTTATCTCTGTTTGGGTGTTGGGTCGGCGACGCGTCCTGGGAGCATTACACCTTAATCGATCGAAGGTGGGATGCTCACATACCGGTGGGTTCGAGGCGTGACAACATTATCGCCTGAGTGTGGGAATTTTATGGTCGAGCATTCGCATGCTAAGAATGGACATGAGGCGAAAATTGTGCGAGTATGCGTGCCTGACATGAACGTGTGATCACTAAGGACCCTAATGCGTTTTACACGGGGTCATTTCTATAACGTCCTAAATTTCGACTCATTTCCTGAATCAATGAAATAGATATCATTTCTCATTTAATTTTAGAAAGTCTCACCCGGACTTGATCAATCGCGGGATACTAACCAAATGGGAATAGCTAAATAGAAAAAAACGGTACGTGGACCAAGAAACCGATCGTTAATCGATCGAGAGTATGCATGGCGAATAAGTCCCGAACTTAAACCGAATGATCGTGACCTCCGGAACTAGTGATAATTCTTCCCGTTCTTCCGGTAATTGAGACCGTCGCGACTCAAGTAACCCTAGGTCGATATGCGTAACCCCTAAACAGCCGCCCGTTAGTGAGAGACCCTAAAATTTTAAATTGAGCGATTTTGGTCGTGGAATTTTGATCGGGACTTGGACATCGATTTTCGAGGTCGTATGTGACTATTTTTGCGAGGACAATGTCATTTTATGTTGGCCAACTATATTTGGGACTAGTACGGTCGAAAAATGGAATTTTGGCCCGTAACATCTCGAATTTCGATCCGTTTCCGGGACCAATAAAGTGTATATTAATTCTCATTTAATTTTAGTAAGTCTCGCCCGGATTTGATCAATCGCGGGATACTAACCAAATGGGAATAGCTAAATAGGAAAAACGGTACGTGGACCAAGAAACCAATCGTTAATCGGTCACAAATTCCGAGAAATGCCGAGGAAATATTTTGAGCCAATGTGGGCCGATTTTAGAAGAGTGACAGATTTAGTTTGGTCAATGACGCATGATCGAATCGCGGGTGATTTCGCACGATCGAGAGTACGCATGGCGAATAAATCTCGAACTTAAACCGAATGATCGTGACCTCTAGAACTAGTGATAATTCCTCCCGTTCTTCCGGTAATTGAGACCGTCACAACTCAAGTAACCCTAGGTCGATACGTGTAACCCCTAAACAGCCGCCCGTTAGTGAGAGACCTTAAAATTTTAAATTGAGCGATTTTGGTCGTGGAATTTTGATCGGGACTTGGACATCGATTTTTGAGGTCGTATGCGACTATTTTTGCGAGGACAACGTCATTTTATGTTGGCCAACTATATTTGGGACTAGTATGGTTGAAAAATGGAATTTCGGCCAGTAACATCTCTAATTTCGATCCGTTTCCGGGACCAATAAAGTGTATATATTAATTCTCATTTAATTTTAGTAAGTCTTGCCCGGACTTGATCAATCACGGGATACTAACCCAATGGGAATGGCTAACTAGGAATGGTACGTGGATCGGGACCCGATCGCAAATTGGGCACAGATTTTGAGAAACGTCAAGGAAATATTTTGGGTCAATGTGGGCTGATCTTAGGAAAGTGACGGATTCGATTGAGCCAACGACTACGATCGGATTGCGGATGATTCCACACGACCGAGAGTACACATGGCGAACGAATCCCGAATTTAATTCGAACGATCGCGACATTCGGCACTAGTGATAATTCCTCGCGTTCTCCTGAAAATCGAGGCCATCACAACTCGGACAACCCTAAGTTGATACGCCCGTTAGTGAGAGGCCCTAAAATTTTAAAATGAGCGAATTTGATCATGAAATTAGACCCGAATTTCGATGTCGAAATTTCGTGGACGTTTACGATTATTTTGCAAGGCCGACATCATTTTGAGTGACCACATCTATTTACGGATGGCACAGTCGAAAAATGGAATTTCGACCCAGCACAGAAAAAATTACGAAAATGCCCCTGTGCCCAATTTCACTATTCCGAATTTAGATCAATTTTGGACAATAATTGAAGACTAATTAAGTGGATAATTATTAGGATTTATTGAATTATTAATATACCCTTGCATTATTGGATGAGGACAATTGTGGGCCATTAGATCAAGGGTAAAATGGTCCAAGGGCTAGGATTGTGACATGTAGCATCTACTAAGGGGGTATTTGACCAACTTTGACTCTTATTCTCTCTCTCTTCCTCCATTCAGTCGCTCCCTCTCCCGTCCGCCTCTCCTCCACCGTTTCGTCCTTCGGCCAACCACCACCGGTGCCACGCTAGCGTCGGCCACCGCACGCCATCGCCGTCCAGCCGTGCCACCGTCTTCGCCTCACATCACCACCATCATCCTTAGCCGACCATCCCGTTACTCTCTCCTCCCTTTTGGCCATGAACCGCCGTCCCCGTCGCCGTTCGCCACGGGGAAGCCGACAACGTCGGAGCGCCGATCGCCACTGTTCCGTGCCGTCGTGTACCACCATCACCACCCTCACCCCTCGCCTCACCGTCCTTCCCCTATTTTGGCCGTGAGGATGCCGGCCAAGCCATCGTCGCCGGAGCCACCGTCCACCGTCTGCGCAGCCGTCGCCGCCCACGCCGAGCACCGCCAACCACTACTGACCAGTAGCATCATCATCATCGCCGCCTTTCCGTCGCCGTACGGTCGGGCCGAGGACCGTCATCCATACCGCCGCGCCACCGTGTGACTCATAGGAACGCCGCAGCCGGTTTCGTCGCTTGCCGGCAATCGACCGCTTGATTTGGCCATATTGAATCGTGCATTGATTTGGCCATCAGATAGTAATGTGCCTTTGTGATTTGACACTCATTGTGAATGGCATTATTGCCTGAGTTCGAATATTTTATGGCCGAGCATTCGTATGCTGAGAATGGGCATGAGGTTGAAAAGTGTGCGAGTATGCCTGTTTGATCGGAATATTTGTTGGCCTTCGGGACGAGGCCTTCGGGTCGGATTATCTGTTGGCCTTCGGGTCGATTTATAATCGTTGGCCTTTCGGGTCAGTATATTTGTGGGCCTATGGGGTTGGTTTATAACTGTAAACGAGCCGCATGCCAGAGTGCATTGCTTGAGACGATTCATGAGCATGGCAATTGTGTGCCGGAGTGTGTTAGCCGTGGTGCGCATTCGGTGGATTATATGTCAGGCTAGCATTAAGGATCATGAGCATGCGTATGGCGTACGCGTGACCAGTGTGTGTACGTATGTGTCGTGAACATTATTATGAAATGTCTAACATGTAGGGTCATTGTTTGAGTGATTTGGGCTGCGGGCCTAGATCAATTATTGTGATGTTTATGGTACACTGTTATGTGTGTTTTTTAATTGCCTGTCAGGAGGTGCATGTTAACCTAGTTTAGGTTTAGGGGTTACTACTTGCTGAGATTCATCTCACGGTTGTTGGAAATCGACATTTCAGATCTCTGGCAGTGAGGATGGCAGAGGTGCCAATCCGTTTCGGGATTCCCCACATCATCGAGAAGACTATGTCCATACATCCCATAGGGAACGGGAATATGTACATTAGATACTATACTTTAGTATGGATAGATGTTGGGGAGTTAGCATTGGAGACCTACGAGTATGTTGCGTGGTGTTATAGAACATTTAATGGGGAAGAGACCGGGCCCCTCCAGACTTTTGATATCCCGTTTAACGGGTAGGGCAAGGTAGACCCGCAGTGCCCCGATGGACAGGTGATAGACCCCGGCACCTCAGACGAGGAGAGTATGAGCTCAAATGGCGTACTTGTGGAGTACGAGGTTGATGAGGTCGAGCCGATAGACATGGGGCCTGATGATGATGAGTTAGAGCAGCCTATGGAGGAGGATCCTGAGCCCGAGGAGATGGATGCTGAGGACAAGCCAGAGGAGGCTGAGTCCGAGTTAAACTTGTTAGATTCTGATGAGGAGCTGTCTGACAGTTCTTCTTCGTCAAAGTCTTCTGGTTCTGACCCGAACTGGGTCCCCTAGGTTGACTTTGGTTATAGATAGAGCAGGCTGCACCTTTTTGACTGATGCTCGTCATAGCTCAGTAACCTTTGGCCACTGACCCTTTTTGACCTTAATGGTCGTTGATCGCTTTTGGTGGTAGTCTGTACTCCCCTAAATGGATACTGTATCTACTTTTAATAGTAATGAAATGTATATGTTTTTAATCTGATGGATTTCTGTACTGTGCTATTCATGGTTATCTTATTTATTGTACGGGTGTATATATATACATTTATATACATTTATATATGTTGCTTCTGCTTATGTTTTGATCTTTGTTCGTTGGGTGTTGGGTCGGCGACGCGTCCTGGGACGTCGCAACAAATTCGACCTTTGCGTCGGATGCTCGCGCTTCGTGGGGTACGGGGTGTAACATCCTCGTCCGGAATTGGTATCAGAGCAAGGTCAGCTTGGCCCAATCAGGTCGAAACCTGAAGTGATAAGAAGCGATGATCATGGGTAGCCAGTAGAGTGATCTCGTGTGCTAAGTGTACCTCCTGACTGTTTGTGTTTGCATTACTTGGTTGGATTTGACCCATGTGATGCAGGTACGGTAGGACCCGAGGTAAGTGTACGAATCCCTTGGGTGAGATCCTGTGCTATTATAGTAGGCTGCATGCTGGGTGTTTGCTTCTTATTATGTTAGATACTTGCCTAGGACTTAGATCGGTATAGTTGGTTTAGGTCTCTAATTCCTAAGCGGAATTATAGCAAGTAGTTGAGTGTCAAAAAGTGGAAAGATGAGTAGAAGAAGGGAAAAGGAACCCCAAGGTCAGTCGAGTTCAGGAGGCCAAGAGGCCCGAGACTACAGACTGGAGGACGTTATTCAGACCCTACATGAGATAGGGAATATAATGGGAAGACAGGCTCAAGAAAGGGCCGTCGCAATTGCTGAGGCTGCTGAGGCTGTAGCAACTACTGCTATTAAGGGGAATCAAGCCTAGCAAGCATAAGCTCAACCAGTGGTGGCATATAGGCAGATGCACCAGTTGGTAGAGCAGTTTCTTAAGTTGAAACTGCCCAAGTTTACAGGCCGAGGTGACCCCGAAACCGCCTCACGTTGGGTGGAAGAGCTAGAGAAGGCATTCGATTTACTGGGGTGCACCGAAATCGAGAAAATTACTTTGGCAACATACTAATTGCAGGACAATGTTAATGACTGGTGGAAAGCCACTAAAGACCGAGTGTTTCCCGAGGGCATAGATTAAACTTGGACTACATTTATTGAGAGCTTTTGTGGGCAATATTTTTCGGAGAGTGCCCAGGAGAAGAAAATGGCGGAGTTCATGAGACTTCATCAGGGATCAGTGATGGTAGTCTAGTATGAGGCAGAGTTTGCGAGACTATCGAGGTTTCCTCTGAGAATGGTGGAAAATCCACTGGACAAGGCTCGAAGATTTCGGGATGGTTTGAAATCGGATCTTCGTACTCAGATGCTACTACTGAACATTCGAGATTACGGAGAATTGTATGAACGTGCCCAAACGATGGAATGGGATCAGATGGATAGAACAGCCACATTTGGGGCACGGTTTGCTCAAAACCGGGACAATCGCCGCTTTGGCAAGAAACCAATGATGGGTAATAGGCGATTTGTCCCACCGCCTAGGAGGAACATTGGGAAGCCTAACTAGCAATCGAACATATTTGGAGCTTGTTTCAGATGCGGGAGTTTGGAACGTCAAGTTAGAAGCTATCCCCAACAGTGGCCTTCAGGACTCATGATGCAACAACCATCCAGAGTTAGGAATCAAGCCGGGAATCCCCCACCGGCTATTCAAGGAAGACCTTTTGCTCAAGGAAGGTCTATGCAATGGTGCGTAAAGATGCTGAGGATGCGCCGGACGTGGTCACAGGTACTATTTCTCTCTATGATCATGCTGCATATGCATTATTTGATCCCGGGGCGACCCATTCATTTATTTCAGAGTAGTTCGTTAGGTTGGTTGGTATTGAACCAGTATTACTTGAGAATATGCTTTGTGTGTCGTCCCCACTGCATAATAGGGTGTTAGTATCGTTGGGGTGTCTTGACTGTAAAATTGTGGTTGGGAATAGAGAAGAAAGAATTGATTTGGTTGTATTGGCCATGTATGATTTTGATGTGATCATTGATATGGATTGGCTGATGAAGCAGAAGACCGTTATGGATTGCGGTAGTAGGGTGAACCAGTTTAACTCGATTGGACATCCTAGGTTTGAATTCTAGGAAAATCGAGGAGGAACCTCGATCACTTGGATTTCCTCGCTTGAGGTGACTAAGTTGCTCAATGAAGGTTGCAAGGGATATCTGGTGAACATAATGGATCCGACAGTGGCGGAACCTAAATTGGAAGAAATACCCGTAGTGTGCATTTTTCCCGAGGTCTTTCCTCAGGAATTGTCGAGTTTACCGCCGGAACGGGAAGTGGAATTTGTAATAGAGTTGGCCCCAAGTACTGAGCCAATCTCTAAGGCTCCATATCGGATGTCCTTATCAGAGTTGAAGGTCCAGATGCAGGAATTGCTGGATAAGGGGTTTATTCGTCCTAGTGCATCTCCGTGGGGAGTAGTGGTCCTATTTGTGAGGAAAAAGGACGGGACGCTGAGGCTATGTATAGATTATCGACAGCTGAATCAAGTAACAGTGAAGAATAAATATCCACTGCCGAGGATCGACGACCTGTTCGATCAATTACAAGGAGCTTCAGTGTTCTCCAAGATCGACTTACGGACTAGGTATCATCAATTGAGGATCCAGAAGGAAGACATATCCAAGACCGCCTTTAGGACGAGATACGGGCATTATGAGTTTACAGTGATGCCCTTTGGCTTAACGAATGCCCCTGCAGCTTTTATAGACCTCATGAATAGGATATTTAAGGAATTCCTGGACCAGTTCGTCATAGTGTTCATTGACGATATGCTGGTATATTCGAAGAGCTTGGAGGAACACGAAGTACATTTGACTGAGGTACTACGAACCTTGAGGGAGCACGCACTTTACACCAAGTTCAGTAAGTGTGAATTTTGGCTTAGTAAAGTAGCATTCCTTGGACATATAGTTTCGGGAGATGGAATCTCAGTGGACCCAGCTAAGATCGAGGCAATACTTAAGTGGCCCATACCGATGTCCTTGATGGAGATTAAGAGTTTCTTGGGATTGGCTGGCTATTATCGACGTTTTGTGGAAAGATTCTTGTCGATAGCCATGCCGCTAACACGATTGCTTAAGAAGGAAGTCAAGTTTGAGTGGGATGACAAGTGTAAACGGAGTTTTCAGGAGCTGAAGCTCAAACTGACAACTGCCCTAGTATTAACTATTCTGTCTGGACCCGGAGGATTTGAAGTCTACAGCGATGCTTCGCTAAGAGGACTCGGTTGTCTATTAATGTAACACGGAAGAGTAGTCACGTATACGTCACGTCAGTTGAGACCACATGAAATGAACTACCCGACGCACGACTTAGAGCTAGCTGCTATTGCAACAGCTTGAATTTCGAAGTGATTTCGAGATCAATAAAAATGACATTATTTTACATTTCATTTTAGTAAGTCTCGCCTAGAGCTGATCACTCTCAGAATACTTGTCACATCCCGATTTTTGGGCCTGGAAAGCCGCAGGTAAATTGTAATCTCCTCAATTTCAGTCCCTAGGAAATGGCTATGGTTTCAGTTCGGTGGTTTTCCAATCAGAACTAAATTGTTTTCTCTTGTTTTGGAAAACCCAGTTTCGGATCTTTTATACCCCTTCATTTTGTTATTTTTGGGAAGAATTTTGTGGTCCGAATTTCCAAACACTTTCTTCTTGAAAGTTGTTCCAAACATCATGAAGTTTTACATACTTTAATTTTAGAATTTTTGGAGTTGATATGAGTGATACGATGGCCTGATTTTTCAGACCGTGTGAAATTGCCCAGAATGGATATTTCGGTGATGTTTACACCGTCTTTATTTCTACAAGCTTTTCTGGGCCGATTTCGTAAAAGTTTTCTTCACAAAAGTTGTTGAGAACATCCTTTTCTGTAATGTATATGAATTTGGGAATTTTCTGAGATGATTCGGATTTTGGACAGAGCTTATTTTGAGAAACAAAGATGCTGTTCCAGTGAACTGTTTTTAGTCTATCTTTGAGCTACTAAAAATGGTGTTTATAGAAAGATTCCAAATTTGTGTTCTGCATGAAAAATGTTTGTTAAGGCATTGTTTATGACATATCCAAATTTGAGAATTTTCGGAGTCTGTTTACTATGATTTCAAGTCTGATTTCGTGAACAGTGCAAAGCTGTCTAGTTTTGTCGAATTTCAAAGAATCAGCATTTTCTTTATGAGAACGTTGGAATTTGGACTTGGTATCTTCTGGTGATTTAAAGTACACATTCCGAGCTTTCAAATGAGATATTTTATGGTTTGATTGGAGATCATCCCAGGGGAAAACGAAATTAACCAAGTCAAGGGTTAAATCTTCTTGTGGAAGTCACATTTATTGGTCCAAGCTTATCACCTTCATCATGACTTTTGGCTTATATTCTTAATGGCCATGTGAGGTAAGCCATGACCTCATGCTTGGATGACATATGCCATGACTTCATACCCCAAACTTTGGCCCCAAGTTTTGTCTTTCTACAAATAGAAAGAAGGCCATTCAGCCAAGGGGGAGAGAGAGAGAGAGAGAGTAGCCGTGAGGGAGAGAGAGAGAGGGGACCAATGAGATTGAGATAAGCCTTAGCCCTTCATCATTTTAGTTCATTAAGAGCATTTATGACATTAAATGCATGCCATGATGAGTCTTGACTTTGGAGGCTTTGTCATAATGGTCATCTATCTTCTTAGGCAAGCTTGGATTAACAGCTTTGTGAGCAAGTTTGAAGTTCTATAAATAGAGAAACCCTCCCCTCTCCCTCACGCCATTCTCGCGCCCCTCTCTCCATTCTCACACACACCAACAACCTTCTCTCTTGCTTCTTTACTTCTTGTTCATGACCGAGAAAGAAAGAAAAAGAAAGAAAGAAAGAGAGAAAAAGCTTACCGACTAGCCCGTGTCTCGCTTGTGGTTTGATCGAGTGAGGAAGCCACATCCAAGGTCGAGTGTTCGTGTTCAAGCCCGAGAATTACCGAGAATCGCCCGAGAATCGGCGAGACTCGCGTGTCCTTCACACGCCTCGTTTTCTCTAGTTCTTGTGATTTGGTGCATGTTTCAAGTGTGGGAGTCTGGAACACCAGATTAGGAATTGCCCATAGCAGAATCCTTCAGGACCGCCCAGGTTGCCACCGTCACGAGTTGGGAATCAAGCCGGACCTTCCCCACCAGCCAATCAAGGATGACCACTGGCGCAGGGAAGAGTTTATGCCATGGCACGCAGAGAAACTAAGGATGCGCCAAGCGTGGTCACAGGTACCATTTCTCTCTGCGATCATGCTGCTTATGCGTTGTTTGATCCGGAGGCGACCCACTCGTTTATTTCAGAGCAATTTGTTAAGCTAGTTTGTTTGAAACTGGTGTTGCTTAAGACTATGCATAGTGTGTCGACGCCTATGAACGATAAAACGTTAGTCTCTTTTGGTTGTCCCAATTGTAAGATTGTGATTAGGGGTAGAGAAGAAAATATTGACTTGGCAGTGTTGGCCATGTTCGATTTTGATGTGATTGTTGGAAAGGACTGGCTAGTGAGCCAGAAGGCCGTCATGGATTGCGGCAATAGGACGATTTAGTTTTATCCGATTGGACTTCCAAGGTTTGAATTTCAGGGAAATTGAGGAGGAACCTTGATTCCTTGGATTTCTTCGCTCGAAGTGACGAAATTATTAGATGATGGATGCGAAGGATATTTGGTGAATGTTGTGGATCCAACAATGGTGGAACTTAAATTGGAAGAGATACCTGTAGTGTTCAATTTTCTCGAGATTTATCCTGAGGAATTGCCTGGTTTACCGCTCGAGCGAGAAGTGGAATTTGTAATAGAGTTAGCACCAGGAACAAAGCCGATTTCTAAGGCACCGTATTGGATGTCGTTGTCATAATTGAAAGAACTGAAAGTCCAGATGCAAGAATTGTTGGACAAAGGTTTTATTCATCCCAGTGTGTCTCCATGGGGAGCACCAGTCCTGTTTGTGAGGAAAAAGGATGGGACGTTGAGATTGTGTATTCATTACTGGCAGTTGAATCAGATTACGTTTAAGAATAAGTATCCACTGCCGAGGATCGATGATCTATTCAATCAGCTGCAAGGAGCATCCGTATTTTCTAAGATTGATTTGCGAATCGGATACCACCAGCTGAGAATTCGAAAGGAGGATATACCTAAGACCGCTTTTAGGACACGGTATGAGCACTATGAGTTTACAGTGATGCCCTTTGGATTGACCAATGCCTCCGCAGCCTTCATGGACCTAATGAACAAAGTGTTCAAGGAATTTTTAGACAAATTCGTTATAGTGTTTATCGACGACATTTTGGTGTATTCGAAAAGTCCAGAGGAACATGAGGTGCATTTGACTGAAGTATTACGGACTTTGAGAGAACATGCGCTCTTCTCCAAGTTCAGTAAGTGTGAATTTTGGCTAAGCAGAGTGGCGTTTCTTGGTCATATAGTCTCAAGGGATGGAATCTCTATGGATCCTATGAAAATTGAGGCAGCGATGAAGTGGCCAAGACTGACCTCCGTAACAGAGATCCGAAGTTTCTTGGGATTGGCTGGCTACTATCGTCGTTTTGTAGAAGGATTCTCGTCGATAGCCATGCCGTTGACGGGATTGTTGAAGAAAGAATCTAAGTTCGTATAGGACGATAAATGTGAGAAAAGTTTTCAGGAGTTGAAGCATAGGTTAACAACTTCCCCAGTGTTGACCATTCCGTCTAGACTAGGAGGATTTGAGATTTATAGCGATGCGTCACTAAGAGGACTTGGTTGTGTCCTGATGCAGCACGAAAAAGTAGTTGCATATGCTTCACGTCAGTTGAGACCGCACGAATTGAACTATCCGACGCACGATTTGGACTTGGCAGCAATCGTCTTTGCCCTTAAGATCTGGAGGCACTACTTGTGCGGAGAAAAGTTCCAGGTTTATACGGATTATCAAAGCCTCAAGTAGTTATTTTCACATAAGGAATTGAATATGAGGCAGTGACGATGGATGGAACTTCTAAAGGATTACGATTGCAATATCATGTACCACCCAGGAAAAGCAAATCGAGTAGCCGATGCGCTAAGTCGTAAGTCGAGCATGGCACATATGATGATCAAAGAGTGGACCTTGCTAGAAAGATTTAGGGACTCGGAGTTCAAATTTGAGGTGAGTCAGATATCTAGCCTGATGGCTGCTTTGAGAATTGAATCGGAAATCCAGGTGAGGATTAAAGCACTCCGGTCTACGGACCCAGAGATACAAAAGATTATCGAAATAGATGCCGCCTCAAGGAAATCGGAATTTCTAGTAAGTGAGGATGGAATTTTGAAGTTCCAGGGGCGATTATGTGTGCCTGATGAGTTTGAACTTAAGGAGGAAATTTTAAGTGAGGCACATCGCAGTAACTATAGTATCCACCCAGGTAGTACGAAGATGTATCAGAATTTACGATAGCATTATTGGTGGAATGGAATGAAAGCGGATGTGGCCAAACATGTGGCCAAGTGTTTGACGTGTCAACAAGTGAAGGCATAGCACTGCAAGCCAAGTGGCTTATTAAGACCGTTAGAGATCCCTGAGTGGAAATGGGAGCACATCACGATGGATTTCGTAACGGGATTACCGTGAAGCTAGAGAGGGCATGATTCGATATAAGTGATAGTAGATCGACTGACGAAGTCAGTGCACTTCCTGGCAGTGCGAAAGGACTTTGAGCTGGAAAGGTACACATAATTATATGTGCGGCAAATAGTATATCTGCATAGAGTGCCAGTGACGATCACATCGGATCGTGATCCAAGGTTTACAGCGAATTTTTGGAAGAGTCTACAAATGGCCATGGGAACCAAGTAGCAATTCAGTACGGCTTATCATCCGCAAATAGATGGTCAGTCTGAAAGGATAATTCAGACCCTTGAGGACATGCTAAGAGCTTGTGTATTGGATTTTCAAGGCAAATGGGAAATACAACTACATTTAGTAGAATTTGCCTATAATAATAGCTATCAGTAGAGTATCCAGATTGCACCGCTCGAAGCCTTATATGGTAGGGCGTGTAGGACGCCTTTGTGCTAGGATGAAGTTGGTGAACAGAGCATCACAGGCCTAGAGTTGGTACAGCAAACGGTGGAAGCCGTTGAGATTATCCGGGATAGATAGAGGACAGTGCAGAGTCGCCAAAAGAGTTACGCCGATCGGAGATGACGACTTTTGGAGTTCCAAGTTGGAGATCACGTATTTCTCAAAGTGTCACCTATGAAAGGATTGTCCCGATTCGATAAGAAAGGAAAGCTCAGTCCCAGGTACGTCGTGCCATTTGAAATATTGGAAAAGATCGGCGATATGGCTTATCGAGTTGCTTTACCGCCCAATTTGTCCCATATACATAATGTATTCCACGTGTCGATGTTAAGAAAGTATGAACCAGACTCGACCCACATTCTGAACTACGAAGAGATAGACGTGGACAATAAAGTATCATACGTGGAAAGACTAGTTAGGATCGAAGACCGGAAAGATCGTGTGCCGAGGAACAAAACGATCTCGATGATCAAGATCGTCTGGGAGCACCACAGAACGGAAGGTGCCGCTTGAGAAAGTGAGGAAGTCATGAGACGTCAACACCCCCAGTTATTTGAGTAGATAAGGATAGATTCTAAATTTTGAGGACAAAATTTTGTAAGGGTGCAAGAGTTGTAACAACCTAAATTTCGATGTAATTTCGGGATCAATAAAATGGATATTATTTCGCATTTTATTTTGCTCTGATACCACTTAAACAAGGGATGTCATGCCCCAAAAACCCCACGGCACGCGATATCCCAACCGAGGTCGATCTGGTGTGACGTACCAAGACGCGTCGCCGACCCAACACCCAACACCTAACACAGAGATCAAGTCACATGCAGAAGCACGATATATAAATAAATATATCACCCAGACAAAATTACAGAGATCAGGGATAGCCACATCACAACGAATACTAAATAAAACAACTTTAAACTTTTATAAACATAACAAAACTTATACAATATCCGATCTGGGGAAAGTTCAAACTACCACCAAAAGAAATCCACATCCACCAAGGTAAAAAAGGGTCAGTGGCTAGGAATACTAGACTGGACTAAGACAGGCTTCAGTAAAAAAGGTGCAACCCATCATATCTATGTTCAAAGTCAACCTAAGGGACCCAGTCCAAATTTGAGGACTCGGTAGGATCATCTGACGACTCCTCGAAAGCCTCCTCGCTAGACCCTGACTCCTCCGACTCCATGGCCTCTGCCGCGATCCTCTCATCCTTTGAATCTAGCTCTAACTCCGGGTCCAGGTACCATCTTAACTCTTCATCTTCCTCAGCTCCTATCTCTGCATCTGATCCTACCTCAGCGACCTCTCCATCCTCATCCGAGTCTTGATCCATGGGCTCCACCTCTAGCTCAACCTCCTCGTCCATCGGCTCAGGGTCCTCATACCATACCCCTAGCTCCTGGTCCATGGCTATAGGCTCGTCTGTAATCTGGGGATCCATAATCTCTCCATCAGCCATCTGGGGTATCATCACCCTATCTATATCTATCGGGACGTCAAAAGTCCTAAGGGGTCGCCCAATGTTTCCATCCACATCTCTGAGACACCAGGCCACGTGCTCTTGAGGTTGATAAAAATACTCACCCATATTCACGAACACTATGGATCGATATCTTACATACGCTTCCCCGTTCCCTGAGGGGAAGACTCTCATCGTACGATGAATCTGTACAGGGATCCCAAAAAAAGGTGGCGGCTTCGACATCCTCAGGGCTGGGAGTCTGAAAAGAATGGGTTTATATAACTATGAGACGAATCTCAGTAAGTAAGTTCCCTAAACCTAAACTAGGCAAACGTGCACCTCATGACAAGAAAAACAATCACACACAATCACAAACAACAATAATGGTCCAGGCCCTCGAGCCCAGGTTGGTCACATTCTTAACCCTGCAAGTTAGACAATTTATATAAAATATCCGACGCACACCCATGTACTCATTTAGCCACTTGTATGCCATACGCATGCTCATATTCATATATGTTTGTCTCACACATATTTCACCGAATCACACACTGGCCAATGCACATAAATGCCAATAATATGCCATGCCCATAACGCAGCTCAACTTCTCAATTTAATACTCGACCCGCGTAACACGCATCAGGTCTAATTATTCCAAAACAACACTTCATGGCACGCGTAAAACGCATCAGGCCCGATGTCTCTAGTCCGCGTAACACGCATCAGGCGCAACACCGATCTCCATATACGGACCATACCCGGGTAAAACGCATCAGGTTGGCCGTCTTTCGGTAATCCGGGCATCGTCCCGCGTAATACGCATCAGGACGGATTTTTATATGATCACACATGCACACTATTAATTATTATCTGGGCCTCGTGTAATACGCATCAGGGCATTTTAGTGATCACATGCTCATTCACTGCACACATGAATGCACGGCCAAACAATTCCCACACGCGGGCAAATTATATCACACAATGAGCATACAAAAACATTTTGGCATATAATCACTCAGTGCCCAAATTAATGCTCAAACCACGCTACATGTGCTCAATTTCAATCGCAATAAGTCCAATATTGCATGGTACACAATAACACATATAATTCGTGTACATTGAACACATAATTAAGCACGCACCGAGGCCCGTTTTACTATCACATATTCAGCTATTACAACATACGGCATGGCATCAACACAATTCACCCAGTCAAAATTCTAAACAACCAATCCAAACACGTCAATTCCAATAATCACAACAATTTTCCCGATTAGTCCAATTTTGCCAAACCTAGGCCTATTCGGCTCCCTAAAGCCCGAACCATAACAGCCCCCATCCGGGCATTAATCCAAGTCCTAATCGCATTATAAACCAATTAAAACATTCTCTAAATCATCCATTTACTATTCAGCTGCTAATTAACTCTAATTAGCCCTAATTAACCTCTAAAACCCACTAATCTATCTAGAAAATGCAATTAAGCCTAAATTGGGTTTAGGGTTAATACTCACTAAATTCAAATCGGGACGACGAAGAATAGGCAGCCAATTGCCGGTGATCGGCGAAATTGGCGGTAGCATTCCTGCAGCGACAACTCACGGCGATCGGCGACGTACGGACGGCGATGTACGAACGGATGAAGTGTCACGGTGGCAGCAGCTCGGCTGAATGGACTTCACGGCGATGATGGGAGGAAACGGCTAAGGAAGAGAAGAATGGAGGAGGAGAAGGAAATGGCGTGGAGACGGGGGAGAATGGCCGGATGAAGAAGAAAGATGAGGGGTCAAAGGTCAAATATAGGTGGTATAGTGGAATCCACATGTCAAGATCTCCTCCTCTTGACAATTTTGCCCTTTGATCCAAAGGTTCAAAGTTGTCCTTATCCAATAATGTTAGGGCAAAATGGTCCTAGGCCTCAACTATTAGGGCTGACCACTTTAACATAATTAAAACCTTAATTTAAATTCCAAAAATTTTTGCCAAAAATTCGAAATTCCAATAAAATGGGCTAGGGGCAAAATCATCTTTTTCCAATTCCGGGCTAAATTTCCAATTTTTATTCATGCCAACTCCAAACATGCGTGGCCACTCAAAAATAGTGTCGGCCACGCAAAATAGTCACTTGCGCCCTCGAAAATCGACTTCAAAGTCTTGAGAGGCAAAACCGTAATTTTTCACTCTCGGGTCGAAATTCCATTTTTAGACCATACACACTCCAAATATGCGTGGCCACCCTAAAACTATATCGGCCTAGAAAAATAATTACGTACGGCCTCAAAAATCAACTTCACAGCCTAGAGGGCTAGAATCGTAATTTTTCACTTCCGGGTCGAAATTCCATTTTTCGACCGTACCCACTCCGAACATGCGTGGGCACTCTAAAATGACATCGGCCTTGCAAAATAGTCGTATACGACCTCGAAAATTGACACCCAAGTCCGAGTCAATTTTCCGCGATCAAAATCGCTCAATTTCAAATTTTAAAGTCTCTGACTAACGAGTGGCTGTCTAGGGGTTACACGTATCGACTTAGGGATACTCGAGTCGTGGTGGCCTCGATGATCGGGAAAACGTGAGAATTTATCATTAGTGCCGGAGGTCACGATCGATCGGTTTAAGTTCGGAATTTGTTCATCTCGTGTACTTTTGATCGTGCGGAATCACCCGTAATCCGATCGTACATCGTTGGCCAAACCATATCCATTATTTTCCTAGGATCGGCCCACATTGGCCCAAAATATTTCCTCACCGTTTCTCAAAATCGATGCCCAATTCGCGATCGGGTTCCTGGTCCACGTACCGTTTCCTAATTAGCCCTTCCCTTTCGGTTAGTATCCCGAGAGTGATCAATTCCGGGCGAAACTTACCAAAATGAAATGAGAAATGATATCTACTTTATTAATCCCAAAAATGGGTCGAAATTCGGGGTGTTACATGGCTAACTAGGAAACGGTACATGGACTAGGGACCTGATCGTGAATCGGACACCGATCATGAGAATTGATGAAGGACTATTGTGGACCGATATAGGCCGATCTTAGGAAAAGTGACGGGTATGGTTTGGCTAAGGTCAATGATGTACAATCGGATCGCAGGTGATTCTGCATGATCGAAAGTGCATGTGGTCAACCAGTCCTGAACTTAAACCGAACGATCGCGACCTTTGGGACTAGTGATAATTTCTCATTCTCTTAATGATCGGGACCGTCATGACTCAAATAACTCTAGGTCGATACGCGTAACTCCTAAACAGTCGCCCGTTAGTGAGAGACCTTGAAATTGGAAATTTAGCGAGATTTGGTCCCGAAATTGGACCCGGACTTGGTCGTCAATTTTCGGGACCGTGTACGACTATTTTGCAAGATCGATGTCATTTTAGAGTGGCCACGCATATTTGGAGTTGTTACGGTCAAAAAATGGAATTTCAATCCGGAAGTGGAAAATGACGATTTTGCCCTCCGGACTTTGGAGTTGATTTTCGAGGGCTTAAGAGACTATTTTTGAGAATCCGATGCCATATCATGTTGGCCACGCATATTTGGGGTTGGTACGGGCAAAAAATGGAATTTCGACCCGGGACCAGAAAAACGACCGTTTTGCCCCTAGGCCAAATTTAATTCCGAAAATTTGCAGAAATTAAGTAAATTATTTTAAATATTGGATCAGCTTAATTATTGCACTCAAAGACCATATTACCTCTCAATTATTTGGATAGGATCAACGAAGACCGTTGGATCAAGGGCATTTTGGTAAATTGGCCCGGATTTACTACATGTGTCCACTTTAGCCACTATATTGACCAGCTTGGACCATCTTCTCTCTCCTCCTCCTCATTTTCGGCCAGACCACTCTCTCCCCCTCCCGATTTCTCCCTCTCCCGCCGGTTTCTCTCTCCCGGCCACCCTTCGCTAGAGCGCCGTCCAGCCGAGCGGCTGCCATCGTGACACCACCTTGTCAACCTCACCCTCATACGACCGCCTCCTCCCTTTTTCCAGCCCTCCTCAGCCGCCGATCAGCCAAGGTTGAGAGGACCATGGGAGCTCGACCACCGCCGGTGAGCCACACCGTTCGCCGCCGTGCCGTCCGCCCATCCACCGCCACTCACCCTCACCGAACCGCATCCCCTCCACCATCTTGCCACCCCCGTCCTCGCCGCCGTACGACTCGGCCAAAGGACCGCCGTCCATACCGCCGGCCGCCGTGAACCGCCGCCGTTGGAATGTTGCCGTCGATTTTTGCCGTTCATCGGCGATTAGCCGCCCGTTTCCGTCGACTTGACTTAGGAATTGGTGAGTATAATTTCCTAAACCCGGTCTAGGACAATGTACATTTTTAGACGGACACGGTTTAGAGTATATCGGTACGATTTTGAGGAGAATTGAGTACTGGTAGTTCGAGGCTAAAATTGCGATTAAATTGGTGGATCAATTGGTTGATTTGAATGAGGAATTGAGGCTGAGGATTAGCCGAGTAATGGCTATCCAATTGGTGATTATCAGATTAAATTGGACAAATTGAGGATTAGGGGCTGAATTGCCAAATTGTTTGATTAATGGTTATTTGTGCTCAATCGTGCTAAATTGTGAAATGTCATGTTGTGTGCTCGTGTGGCCGAATCGTGCAGAGTGTGATTGGCCAATTGACGGCTTGAATTGATTACGAAATTGTGTATTGAGAATTGGGCCACACGATATTAAATTGGCCAAGTGAGCACATTATAGTGAATTGGACACTGTGTGGTGATAGTGATTTGACTGAGTGTCTGTGTTATGTGCTGCTCATGTTACATTGTGATGCATTTCATGGTCACGCATTGTATGCCAGGAATGAGGCTTGAAATGAGAATTGTGTGACAATGTGTGCCTGACATGAGCATGTGATCACCTAATCGTCTTGATGCATGTTACACGGGGTTCAGATAATAATTGGCTATGTGTATGTGTGATCACATTTCACCTTGATGCGTGTTACGCATGGTGTGCCGTCCTCATGCACTTTATAGCAGGACGATGCCCGGTACGTCCGAAAGACGATCAACCTGATGCGTTTTATGCGGGCTCTAGTTCGTAAGGAGATCAATGTTGCGTCTCATGTACTTTGTAGCAGGCTAGAGACACTGGGCTGGATAGGCTTTTTTACGCTGGTCACGAAGTGTTGTGATTAAGAAAGAAACCTGATGCGTTTTACGTGGGTCATATTAATTGATAAATGAGCATTGAGCCAGTGTGCTGCGTGAGCCAAAATGATAACGTGGTATGATAATGACATTTGCATGCATATGAATGCATGGGTCAGTATGCGAGTGTGTGAGACTCGGTGAATAGCTTGCGAAGTGAACATTATTCAGTATGAGCATGCGTATGGCGTACGTATGGATGGTGTGTTCACGCACGTGAATTGATTATTATATTGGAAATGCCTAACCGGCAGGGTCAGTATGATGATTGACCTGGGCCTAGAGCCTAGGTCTTTGATGGTGTATTGTATTATTTTGTCTATCAGGAGAATGCATGTTAGCCTAGCCTAGGTTTAGGGAGTTTTACTCATTGAGATATATCTCACGGTGTTATTAAACCAACATTTCAGACCCCCGACCCTGACCATGCCTAAGGTACATACACTTTTTAGGATCCCGACGCAGATCCAGCAGTCGACCAGTGTGTTTCCATCTAGTAATAGGGAAGCGTATTTAAGATATAGATCGGTAGTTTTTGTGGACACGGGAGAATACTTCTATCATACCCAAGAGTACGTGGCTTGGTGTTTACGAGACGCTGTTGGAAACATAGGCCGGCCTCTCAAGACTTTTGACGCCCCGCTTAATGAGAATGGCTTAATGGAGCCCATACATGCGGACAGTGATGTGATAAACCCGCAGGACGTTTATGATGTTGATGGCATCGATGAGCCTATGAATGGGGAGCCACAGGTGATAGTTGAAAACCCAAACCAAATTCGCAGGAGAAGAAGATGAGTTAGAAGACATGGAACTAGATTCTGATGAAGACTATGGAGAGGTAGCAGAGCTAGGCTCAGATCAAGAGATAGGACTCAATGATGAGTTAGGACTTTATCTCGACCTAGAACTAGAGCTGGATTCGAAAGACGAAAGGGCAGCAGCATCAAACATGGATTCCGAAGAGTTCGAGTCTCAAGAGAGTTCGGTAGCTGAGTCCTCGGAGTCATCTGATCTAGATTGGGAACCCTAGGATAGGTCTAACTCTTTATAGGGAAGCTAATACCTTTTTGACTGTGACCTTCCCTATAGTTGACCCAACCTTTCCCCAGCCATAGTACTTTTTGACTTAGTGGCTGTTGACTGCTGATGTTGTTTCCTTTTGTTGTATAAATGGATATTGTAAAAAGGTTTTCCTATATACAAGTGTATATTCTTGTTTGATGGTTGTTCTACCTTGGTCTCATGTGTTTATTTTGTACGGGTGTATATATATACTTATATACGTTGTTTTCGCATGTGCCTTATCTCTGTTTGGGTGTTGGGCCATCGACGCATCCTGGGAGCGTTGCATCATAATCGACCAAGTGGGATGTTATCGCTTCGTGGGGTACGGGCCGTGACACTACGGGTCGATTTATAACTGTAAACGAGTCGCACGCCAGAGTGCATTGCTTGAGACGAATCATAAGCATAGCAATTGTGTGCTGGAGTGTGTTAGCCGTGGTATGCATTCAGTGAATTGTATGTCAGGTTGGCATTAAGGAGCATGCGTATGGCGTATGCGTGACTAGTGTGTGCACGTATGTGCCATGAACATTATTATGAAATGTCTAACTTACAGGGTCATTATATGAGTGATCTGGGCTGCGAGCCTAGATCAATTATTGTGATGTTTATGGTACACTGTTATGTGTGTTTTTTAATCGCCTGTCAGGAGGTGCATGTTAACCTAGTTTAGGTTTAGGGGTTACTACTTGCTGAGATTCGTCTCATGATTGTTGGAAACCGACATTTCATATCCCCGGCAGTGAGGATGGTAGAGGCGCCAATCCATTTCGGGATTCCCCACTTCATTGAGAAAACTATGTTCGTACATCCCATAGGGAACGGGAATATGTACATTAGATACTATACTTTAGTATGGGTAGATGTTGGGGAGTTAGCATCGGAGACCCACAAGTTTGTTGTGTGCTGTTATAGAACATTTAATGGGGAAGAGACCGGGCACCTCCGGACTTTTGATATCCCGTTTAACGAGCAGGGCGAGGTAGATCTGCGGTGCCCCGATGGACAGGTGATAGACCCCGGCACCTTAGACGAGGAGAGTATGAACTCATATGGCATACCTGTAGAGTACGAGGTTGATGAGGTCGAGCCGATGGACATGGGGTCGGATGATGATGAGTTAGAGCAGCCTATGGAGGAGGATCCCGAGCCCGAGGAGATGGATGCTGAGGACGAGCCAGAGGAGGCTAAGTCTGAGTTAGACTCATTAGATTCTGATGAGGAGCTGTTTGAGAGTTCTTCTTCATTAGAGTCTTTTGGTTCTGACCTGGATTGGGTCCTCTAGGTTGAATTTGGTTATAGATAGAGCGGGCTGTACCTTTTTTACTGAAGCCCGTCTTAGCTTAGTAACCTTTGGCCACTGACCCTTTTTGACCTTAGTGGCCGTTGATCACTTTTGGTGATAGTTTGTACTCCCCGTAAATGGATACTGTATCTACTTTTAATAGTAATGAAATGTATATGTTTTTAATCTGATGGATTTCTGTACTGTGCTATTCATGGTTATCTTATTTATTGTACAGGTGTATATATATACATTTATATACGTTGCTTTCGCTTGTGTTTTGATCTCTGTTTGTTGGGTGTTGGGTTGGTGACGCGTCCTAGGATGTCGCAACAAATTCGACCTTTGCGTGGGATGCTCGCGCTTCGTGGGGTACGGGGCGTGACACGGCCTGAAATCGAGAAATGACCATTTTGCCCCTAGGCTAAATATGGAGTATTCCGAATTTTGGGTGAATTTGAGGATTAAATTAAGGATTTATATACGTTGTATCAACCCAATAATTCAGCCATGTGAATGACCATAGTACCCCTCTATTATTGGATAAGAAAGAATGTGAACCCTTAAATCATGGGCATTTTGGTCAAACCTTGGGATTTTTGGACACTTAGATCCCATTATCCCCTATATTTGACCTTTAACTCCCATTTCTTGCCCATTAAGCCAATCACTCTCTCTCCTCTCCCTCTCCTTCTGCCGGCCTCATTCTCCCCCTCTTCCGTTTAGGCGTGATTGCCGACCGCCGGGCACGCCACCTCCGTGCTGCCGTTTGGCCGCCGCTACTCACCACCATCCGGCCGCCGTTTTGCCATCCCCATCCCATCTTTCTCTCTCTCTCGTCTTCCTTCCTTCTGACTGAGGACAACTAAGCCATCCAAGCCATAGATGCCGGAGTGAAGAACACGCCGGACCGGCCTCGGACCCAATCGCTCACCACCATCCAGCCACCATCTCGCCATCCACACCTCGAACCCCACGGCACGCAACATCCCTACCTTGGTCGATATGTTCGTAACGTCCTAAGAAGCGTCGCTGACCTAATGCCCAAGCAGAGAGCAAAGCACAAGCGGAAGCAATAAATAAACAAACCCTGATAATATAAATATGAGCCAAGGATAGCCACACATACAATCAACACGGTTGAAAATATATATACTTACTTTATATATTACTAACGAAAGCTGTTTTTACAATAATTACATATACAAATCAAACTATACAAAGATCAAACCAACAACAGCCACTGCTTAACAAAAAGGGCCAGATGGCTGGGGTAAGTCTACTGAACCTACAGGGAGGACTACTATAAAAAAGGAATAGCCTCCACTCCTCTCACTCTACCCTACACTACGGCTCCTAGTCCGGGTTTGAGGACTCAGTAGGATCATCTGACGACTCCTCGGAATCATCCTCACTAGACCCTGACTCCATGGCATGGGCTGCTGCTCGCTCATCCTCCGAATCTACTTCTAACTCTGGATCGAGATACCATCATATCTCCTCATCTGAACCTATCTCCACGTCCGATCCTTGTTCAGCTACTTCTCCGTCATGCTCCGGATCTAACTCCATGGCTTCCGGCTCAACATCATCCTGATGGTCTAAGGGCTCCGGATCAACATACATCACATTGGGCTCCTCATCCACCTCATCCATGGCAGCAGGTCCGTCCACAATCTCGTCCTAAGTGCTCCAATCAGGTATAGGTGGAGAATCTAGAATCTCACCATCCACCATCTGCGGAATCATCACATCGTTCTCAACCAAAGGAACATCAAAAGTCCTAAGAGGGGGTCTAGTCACTCCATCAGCACCTCTATAGCATTAAGCCACGTACTCCTCGGTATGATAGTATGTCTCTTCCACATTCACAAATAGTACCGAATAATATCTCACATAGGCTGCCCCTCCCCGCAGGGGTGTACACTCGAAGTCTGCCGAATCAAATGCGGTATCCCAAAAAGAGGCGGCGGTCTCGGCATCCTTACGGTCGGGGGTCTGAAAGGTTAGGTTTGAACAACTATGAGACGAATCTCAATAAGTAAAAACCCCTAAGCCTAAACTAGGCTAACATGCACTCTCTTGACCGGAAAACAGGCATAACACAAAACAGTATACCAATAACCTAGGCCCTCGGGCCCAAATCATGCACACGAATGACCTTACAAGTTAGTCGATTCTATAAGATAATCATGGCGTAAACCTAACGTACTCTGCCACATGAACGCCATACGCATGCTCAAGCCTTTCAGTGTTCATTTCACACGAAGCTCACCGGATTACACATACTCACACACAGCTTAATGCACTGTGGCATTCACATGTCACACACATGGCTATGCTCAAAACCCGATTCATATGACACTTTAGCATGTAGCTCAATTTTCAATTAAAGCATGACCCGCGTAAAACGCATCAGGTCTCTTTCTTTAATCATAACACTCTGTAGCCTGCGTTAAAATGTATCAACTAGCCTAGTGTCTCTAGCCCGCGTCAAAACGCATCAGGCACAACATCGCTCTCCTCACGAACCAAAGCCTGCGTAAATGCATCATGCTGGTCGTCTTCCGAACGTACCGGGCATCGTCCTACATAAACGCATCAGGACGGTACATCCCGCGTAACATGCATCAAGGTAACAAGTGATCACTCAAGCACACGGCCAATTGTTATCTGAACCTCACGTAAACGCTTCAGGGTATTTTAGGTGATCACATGTATGTCAGGCACGCATTCTCGCACACATCAACCCATGCCTCATTCTCGGCACACAGAATGCGAAATCATGAAATGTGGCACTCGGCATTCGCATAATTCACAATGCGTACTAAATGCCCAGACATACTCAGTCAGCCACAATATTCCCAACGATGCCACAATATGCTAAATTCCCAATAAACATGCTCAATTTTGCTCAACAAGCATTACCCGACATAATACACCATTGGCAATTCAATGTACACACGATCAAGGCATGGGAATTCCCATAAATTCTTGGTCACTCACTGTCACGCCCCAAACCCCTCGGCACGCAACATTCCTACCTTGGTCGATATGTTCGCGACGTCTCAGGATGCGTCGCCGACCCAAACCCAAAAAGAGATCATACACAAGCGGAAGCAACAAATAAATAAATCCAAAACAAAAATCAAGATGAGACAGAGGAAAGCAAAACAATAACCAGCACATTCGAAAATATTTATAATTTGTATTACTAATAAAAACTTTGTAAGCCACACGGGTCAAAAAGGGATAAGTGACCGAGGAGGTCGGACTATAAAAAGGGAGGGCTACAGTCAAAAAGTGTCGGCCCTCACATCTAAAAACTAGGACCTAATCTAAGGCACCCAGTCAGGATTGGAACCCGACGACTCTGAGGAACTCTCGGACGGCTCTGGCTCCTCATCAAAGCTCATCTCCTCGGACTCAGTGTCTGGCTCGGGATCCTGCTCCTTATCATCATTTATGTCCATCGATTTTGAGGCCTCAACATCGATCTGCTCCGGGGCTGGGTCTAACACCTCCAACTCGTAGTCTACTCCTCCTAAGTCCTCATGCTCCTCCCTGTCCTCAACTATCTCATAGTTGCCATCAAGATCCGAATCCTCCTCCATATCGGCATCAAACACATCGCCATCTGGGCGTTATGGATCTAACTAGCCTTCCCCGTTGAACGAGATATCCACAGATCGGAGGGGTTCGAACTCATCTCCAACATGATCTCGGAAACACCATACCACATACTCGTGGGTCTCATAATGTGTCTTGCCCACATCTACCCATACTAAGGTAATAGCCTAAGATACATCTCTCCTTTCCCCACGGAATGTGCAGACATAGTACGCTCGATATGGTAGGGAATCCCAAAGCATACCGGAACCTCAACCATCATCACTGTCGGGGGTCTGAAAGGTTTATACAACAGTGAGAACAAGTCTCAGTGAGTAAAAATCCCCTAGACCTAAACTAGGCTAGCATGTACTCTCCTAATAGGCAAAACAATACAAAACACAATAATGACCTAGGCTCTCAGACCCAGATCGATCATTACACTGACCCTACAAGTTAGGTATTTCAATATAATAACCCAACCACATACGTGAACACCCTATCCATATGTACGTCATACGCATGCTCACGACAGCCTCGGCGGTGGCGGTCCACACGGCGTCCTCACGGCGGTGGCTTCGATCGGGACAGGGGAGAGGGAGCGAGGTGATGGTGGTGGTGATCGGGAAAAAGAATAGGTTGGCAAGGGTGAAAGGTGGTGGCACGACGGCATGCGGCAGAGCGGTGGAGGTGATTCCGGCGTGGCGTCCTTCACCGCCAACGAGATGAACGGTGGGGAAGAGGGGGACGATCGTGGAGAAAGAGGAAGTGGCCGATGGAAATGAAGAGAGAGAGAGTTAAAGGGTCAAAGCTGGTCAAAAATTGGGGCTAGTGGGTTCCACATGTCCAAAATCTACCCAATGTGACCAAATTGCCCCTCATCCAAGGGCTCTCATTAAATCTCATCCAATAATGCAAGGGCAAGATGGTCAATTGGTGCAATAATTGATGTTTATCCAAATTTAATTAATACCTTAATTCAATCCCCAAAATTCGAAACCAAAAATGGCGTAGGGGCAAAATGGTCATTTTTTCGATCCCGGGTCGAAATTTCATTTTTCGTCTGTACCAATCCCAAATGTATATGGCCAACATAATATGGCATCAGAATCACAAAAATAGTCGCACAAGCCCTCGAAAATCATATCGAAGTCCGGGTCCAATTTTGTGACCAAAACCCGCTCAATTTCCAATTTTAGGGTCACTCACTAACGGGCAGCTGTTTAGGGGTTATGCATATTGACCTAGGATTATCCGAGTCCTGACGGTCCTAACCATTAAGAGAATGGGAAATTATCACTAGTCCTAGAGGTCGCGATCGTTCGGTTCAAGTTCAGGATTAATTGGCCACGTGCACTTTCGGTCATGCAAAATCACCTGCGATTCGATTGTATATCGTTGGCCTTGGCCAAACCAAATCCATTACTTTTCCTAAGATTGGCCTGTATTAGCCCAAAATATTCCCTCTTCGTTTCTCGAGATCAGTGCCCGATTCGTGATCGGGTCCCTGGTCTACGTACCATTTTCTTAGTTAGCCATACCCCATTGGTTAGTATCCCGAGAGTGATCAACTCTGGGCGAGACTTACTAAAATGGAATGCGAAATAATATCAATTTTATTGATCTCGGAATTACATCGAAATTCAGGCTGTTACAACTCTTCCCCCCTTACAAAAATTTCGTCCTCAAAATTTGTAATTCGTCCTTGTCTATTCAAATAAATGGGGGTGTTGATGTCTCATGGCTTCTTTACTTTCCCAAGTGGCACCTTCTGTTCCGTGGTGCTCTCAGATAATCTTAACCATCGGGATCGTTTTGTTCCTCAGCACACGATCTTTTCTATCCTCAATCCTGACTAGCCTTTTCACATATGACACTTTATCGTCCACGTCTATCTCCTCATACCTTAGAACGTGAGTCGGATCTGGTTTATACTTTCTTAACATTGACACGTGGAAAACATTGTGCACTTGGGATAGGTTAGGAGGCAAGGCAAGTCGATAAGCCATATCGCCAATCTTTTCCAATATCTCAAATGGCTCGACGTACCTTAGACCGCGCTTTCCTTTCTTGCTGACTTAGGATAATCCTTTCATTGGCGACACCCTGAGAAATACATGATCTCCCACTTGAAACTCTAAGGGTCATCATCTCCTGTCAGCATAACTTTTTTGGTGACTCTGCGCTGTTCTCAGTCTATCCCGAATAGTTCCAACGGCTTCAACCGTTTGATGTACTAACTCTAGGTCTGTGATACTTCGCTCACTAACTTCATCCCAGCATAATAGCATCCTACACACTTTGCCATATAGGGCTTCAAACGGTGCCATTTGAATGCTCTGTTAGTAGCTGTTATTGTAGGCAAATTCTACTAAATGTAACTGCGCTTCCCATTTACCTTGGAAGTCCAACACACAAGCTCTCAGCATGTCCTCTAGGGTTTGAATCATCCTTTCAGATTGGCCATCCATCTGCGGATGATAGGTCGTAATGAATTGTAACTTGATTCCTAAGGTCACTTACCGACTCTTTCAAAAATTGGCCGTGAACCTTGGATCACGATCTGAGGTAATCGTCACTGGCACTCCATGAAGGCATACAATTTGCCGCACATATAACTCTGCGTACTTTTCCAGCTCAAAGTCCTTTCGCATTGCCAGAAAGTGCGCTGACTTAGTTAAGCGATTCATTATGACCCATATTGAGTCATGTCCTCTTTGGCTTCGCGGCAATCTCGTCACAGAATCCATCGTGATGTACTCCTATTTCCACTCAGGGATCTCTAACGATCTCAATAAGCCACCTGGTTTGCAATGCTGTGCCTTCACTTGTTAGCATGTCAAATACTTGGCTACATGTTTAGCTACATCTTTCTTCATGCCATTCCACCAGTAATGTTGACGCAGATTCTGGTACATCTTTGTACTACGTGGATGGATACTATACTGACTTCGATGAGCTTCGTTTAGGATCTCCTCCTTAAGTCCTTCGTCCTCCAGTACGTATAATCGTCCACGAAATTTTAAAGTCCCATCATCAGACACTTGGAAGTCAGACTTCCTTTTTGCCACATCCATTTCAACAATTCTTCGGATCTCTTGGTCTGTAGACTGTAGTTCTCTGATTCTAGCTTGGAACTCCAGTTCAATCCTTAATGCAGCTAGTAGGTTAGACATCTGGCTCACTTCGAACTTAAATTCTAAGTCCCCCAGTCTTTCTAATAACGTCCACTACTTGACCATCAGGTGCGCCATGCTCGACTTACGGCTTAAGGCATCTGCAACTCTATTTGCCTTTCCCGAATGATATAAAATGCCGCAGTCGTAGTCCTTTAGAAGCTCTATCCATTGACGCTGCCTCGTATTCAACTCCTTCTGCGAAAATAGGTACTTGAGGCTTTGATGATCAGTATAAATCTAGAACTTCTCTCCACACAAATAATGTCTCCAGATTTTGAGGACGAAAATAATAGCAGCCAGTTCCAAATCATGCATCGAATAGTTCATCTCGTGCAGCCTTAACTGGCGCGACGCATATGCTACCACTTTTCCATACTGCATCAAAACACATCTAAGCCCTCTCAAAGAAGCGTCACTATAAACTTCGAATCCTCCTAGTCTAGACTAAATGGTCAACACTGGAGCTATTGTTAGCCTATGCTTCAACTCTTGGAAACTTCTCTCACATTTATTATCCCATTCAAACTTAGCTTCCTTCTTAAGCAGTCTTGTTGATGGCATGGCTATCGATGAAAATCCTTCTACGAATCGCCTGTAATAGCCAGCCAGACCCAGAAAACTCCAGATCTCCATTATCGATATTGGTCTTGGTCACTTAGTCACTGCTTCAATCTTCACTGGATTTATCCCATCTCCAGAAACGATATGTCCAAGAAACCCTACTCGGCTGAGCCAAAACTCACACTTGCTAAACTTGGCATACAGCGCGTGTTCTTTTAAAGTCTGTAACACCTTCGTCAAGTGTACTTCATGTTCCTCGGGGCTCTTAGAATACACCAGTATATCATCAATGAAAACTATCACGAATTGATCCAGGAATTCCTTGAATACCCGATTCATCAAGTCTATAAAAGCAGCTGGGGTGTTCGTTAATCCAAAGGGCATAACTATAAATTCATAATGCCTATACTTCGTCCTGAAGGCAATCTTAGGGATATCCTCATTTCTGATCCTCAGCTGATGGTACCTGGTCCTTAAATCTATTTTGGAAAACACTGAGGCTCCTTGTAACTAGTTGAACAGATCATCAATCCTCGGCAGCGGATACTTATTCTTCACTATCACTTGGTTCAACTGCCGGCAATCTATGCACAACCTCAAAGTTCCATCTTTCTTTCTCACAAACAGGACTGGCAATCCCCATGGAGACACATTAGGGCGAATAAAATCCTTGTCCAGCAATTCCTATATTTGCACTTTCAGCTCCTTCAATTCCGATAAAGACATCCAATATGGTGCCTTCGAAATCGGCTCTGTCCCAGGGGCCAATTCATTCACAAACTCCACCTCTCGCTCAGGCGGTAAACCCGGTAATTCCTAAGGAAACACCTCAGGGAAATTGCATGCTAAGGGTATATTTTCCAACTTAGGTTCCGCCACTGTTGGATCCACAACATTCACTAAGTATCCCTCATATCCATCATCTAACAACTTGGTCACCTGAAGTGAGGAAATCCAAGGGATTGAGGTTCCTCCTCGATTTCCCTGAAACACAAAACTAGGGCGTCCATCCGGGTTAAATTGGATTGTCCTATCGCTGCAATCCAATACAACTTTCTATTGAACTAACCAGTCCATTCCAACGATCACATCAAAATCGAACATGGCCAATACTGCCAAGTCAATACTCTCTTCCTTACCCCTAATAATTATCTTACAATTAGGGCATCCAAAAGAGACCAGCACCCTATCACTCATGGGTGTCGACACGCAAAGCACATTCTCAAGCAATACTGGTTCCACACTAACCAACTCAATAAACTGTTCGAAAATGAAAGAATGGGTCGCTCCCGGATCAAACAATGCATAAGCGGCATGATCACTTAAGGAAATTGTACTTGTGACCATGCCCGGCGCATTCTCAACTTCTCTGTATGCCATGGCACATACCCTTCCTTGAGCTGGTGGTCATCCCTGATTAGTCAGTAGGGGATTCTCGGCTTGGTTTCCTACTCGGTGATGTTATTGCTGGAGCACCATAGGTGGTCATAAGGGACGCATCTGAGGGTAATTTCTGATCTAGTGCTCCATATTTCTACACTTGAAGCACGCTCCAAACCTACTTGGCTGGTTACTTGGCTTCCCAATATTTTTCCTAACAGGGGGAACAAATCATTGGTTGCCCGTCACTGGCTTCTTCCCATAACGACGATTCCCTATTCTGGGTAAATCGAGATCCCGAAGCGGTTGCCTTTTCCTGTTGATCCTGCTAAATAATCTGAGCCCGTCTATACATTTCTCCATAATCCTTAATGTCGTGTGATAATATCTAACTCCGAAGATCCGGCTTCAATTCGTCCGGAATCTTCAAGCCTTATGTTGTGGATTTTCTACCATAGTCAGTGCAAACTTCGCCAGTCTTGCAAACTTTGCTTCATATTAGTTAACGGTTATCTAACCTTGGCGTAATCACATAAACTTCATCAACTTCTTTTCCTAGGCATTCTCCAGGAAATGCTTTTCATAAAAATTCTCAACAAATACTGCCTAAGTCGGGGTCGTTCCTTCTGGAAATATTCTACCCTCAGTGGCATTCCACCATTCATTGGCATTATCCTGTAACTGATAAATCGCCAACGTTACCTTCTCTTCATCGGTGCACCCCAAAACCTTGAAGGTTTTCTCTAATTCTTCCACCCACCTTGGTGCAATCTCGGGGTCACCTCTACCATGAAACTTAGGCGGCTTCAACTTTATAAATTGTTTCACTAACTGGGGCATCTGTCTAACCCTTGCTGATTGAGCCTACCCTTGCTAGATTTGATTTCCTTCAATACTAGTAATCAGTGCAGCCTCAGCAGCCTGTGCATAAGCTGCGGCCCTTTCCTGAGCTTGCAATCCCATAATATGCCCTATCTCCCGTAGGGTCTCCATTACTTCATCAAACCTGGGGTCTCTGGCCTCTTAGCCTCCCGTACTAGGTTGACCCTGGGGTTCCTTACCCCTTCTTCTACTCATCTTTACGAACTCTTCTACTTAACTACCTGCTGTAATTCCACTAAGGAATTAAAGATTCAAATCAATCTATCCCAGTCTAAGTCCTAGGCAGGTATCAAAACAACAATCAACAACCAGCATGCGACCTAACAAGAACTATCCAACACATCACCCAAGGGATTTGCATACTCACATCGGGTCCTGCCGCACCTGCACTTTACAGATCATATCCATGAACACTCAATCAACATACAACTGTCAAGAGGTACATTTAGCACACAAGGTGTCATGCCCCGAACCCTCCGGCACGCAAACATCCCACCTCTGGTCAATTATGGTGCAACGCTCCCAGGACGCGTCGCCGACCCAACACTCAAGCAGAGATAAGGCACGTGTGGAAGCAATAAATAAACACCCGTACAATATAAATATACGAGACCAAAGATAGAACAACAAACCAAATGGGAATATAATTACAAATATACATTTTCATTTCAAAAGGAAGCCTTTTTACAAGGTACTTTTTATACAAACTATCAAAACCAACATACAGCACCAATAGCCACCAAATCAAAAAGGACAAATGGCTGGGAGAAGGTTAGGCCACTACAAGGAAGGTCATAGTCAAAAAGGTACGAGCTTCCCAACTAAGGGCTAGGACCTATACTAGGGCTCCCAATTCGGATCAGACTCTAAGGAGTCGTCTAAAGAGCTCTCCTAAGACTCAGACTCCTTAGAATCCATGTCTTTTGCCGCGGCCCTCTCATCTTCAGAGTCCGGCTCTAACTTTGGGTTGAGGTATAGTTCTATCTCCTCATCCGAGCCTAACTCTGCAACTTCCCCATCCTCATCTTCATCTAAGTCCATGGCCTCCGATTCATCCTCTTCGTCCCCGAACTAATCTAGGTCTTCAACTATCACCTATGGCTCATCATCCATTACATCATCTTGGGATTTATCACCTCACCATCTGCGACTATAGGCTCCATCAGACCATTCTCGTCAAGTGAGGCATCGAAGGTCTTGAGAGATCGGCCTATGTTCCCATCAATGTCTTGAAGACACCAAGCAATGTACTCCTAGGTCTAATAGAAGTATTCGCCCACGTTCACAAAAACTACCGATCGATACCTTATATAAGTTTCCCCATTGCTAGAGGGAAATACACTGGTCGACTGCTGGATCTGCGTCGAGATCCCAAAAAGTATAGGTAGCTTCGGCATGATCAGGGACGAGAGTCTGAAAAGTTTGGGTTAGACAACAATGAGAATGCATCTCAATGAGTAAAACCCCCTAAACCTAGGCTAGGCTAACATACATCTCCTGATAGACGAAACCACAATACACAAACAATGACCTAGGCCCTTGAGCCCAGATTGATCATCACATTGGCCCTGCGCATTTCAATATAATAATCAAGTCACGTACGCGAGCACACTATCCATACGTACGCCATATGCATGCTCATGCTCAATAGTGTTCGTTTTGCATGCCATTCACCGAGTCTCACACGCTCGCACACTGGCCCATGCATTCTTATGCATGCAAATGTCATCATCATGCCATGTTTCATCTAGCTCACACTGCACATTGGCTCAATGCACAATTATCAATTAATACGACTCGTGTAAAACGCATCAGGTCTCTTTCTTAAACACAACACTTTGTGGCCAGCGTAAAAATGCCCCAGGCCCAGTGTCTCTAGCCTACTACAAAGTGCATGAGGCGCAACACCGATCTCCTCGCTAACCAGAGCCCACATAAAACGCATTAGGTTGGTCGTCTTCCAGACGTACCGGGCATCGTTCTACTTCAAAGTACATGAGGACGGCACACCCCGCGTAACACGCATCAGGGCAAATTGTGATCACACATGCACATAGCCAGTTATTATCTGAACCCTGCGTAACACGCATCAAGGCGATTAGGTGATCACATACTCATGTCAGACACGCATTCTCGCACAATTCTCATCTCATGCCCCATTCTCGACATACACAATGCGTGGCCATGCAATGCACTAAAATGCAACATGAGCATAATATACCACACTCAGGTATTCAATCAATCCATGTCGCTATAATGTACTCAATTGGCCAATTTAATACCGTGCGGCTCAATGCACAATTCAACAGTTAGGGAAATAACATGAGCCATCAATTGGCCAATCACACTCTACATTGGTCGGTCACACGATCACACGACATGGCATTACTAGATTAACCACAAACGATCATAATCAACTATTAAATCATTCAACCTGGGCATACCCAGCAATTCAGTCACATAAACCTCAACTTGTCCATTTTAACCCAATAAATCACCAAATGAACAGCCACTATCCACTCCATTATCAGCCTCCAATTCGCCACTAGATCGCCATAATAATCCACCAAATTAATCGCGATCTCAACCTCGAACTACCAGTATCAAATTCTCCTCAAATCGTACCAGTATACTCTAAACTAGGCCTGTCTAAAAATGTACAATGTCCTAGATCGGGTTTAGAAAGTTATACTCACACTTAATCCAACTAAGACGACGAAGAACGGGTGGCCAATTGCCGGCGGCATTCCGGCGGACGGTGGCACGTCGACATGGACGGCGGTCCTTGGCCGAACCGTACGGTAGCGAGGCGACAGAAGGGAAGTGGTCCGGTGAGGCTGGGTGATGGTGACGTGGATGGCGGCGACGGCACCGGCAGCAAGGGGCGCGACTTCTAGGCGGTCTCACGGCCGAGAGGGAGAGAGAATGAGAGAGGGGAAGAACGGGATGGTGACGCTGGTGAGGCACGACGGGAACGGCCGCTCGGTGCGGCGGCTAATCACGAACGACGAAGGAGGACCGGCGGAGGGGAGGACGATTGTGGGAGGGAGTTGGCCGGGAAAGGTGAGGGGGAAAATGAGGAGAGAGAGAGGGTCAAAGGGGTCAATATATAGGGGCCTAGTGGAGGACAAGTGTCACTCATCTAAGGCTAATTCCTAAAATACCCTTGATCCAATGGCCCATATTTGTTCCAATCCAACAATTGAGGGGCAAGATGGTCATTTGGTCCAATAATTGAGCTGAAAATCTTATTTTAATTATCCCAAATTTTTTTTTCCAAAATTCGGAACCCAAAAATAGGCCAGGGACAAAATGATCATTTTTTCGGTCCCGGGCCGAAATTCCATTTTTCGACCATACCAACCCAAAATATGATTTGCCAGCATAATATGATGTCGGTTCCGCAAAATAGCCTATTAAGCCCTTGAAAGTCAACAACGAAATCCGAGCCCAATTACGTGATCAAAACTTGCTAAATTTCAAATTTCAGTATTTCTCACTAACGAGAGGCTGTTGAGGGGTTACGCATATCGACTTAGGTTATCCAAGTCATCACGATCTCGATTATCGGGAGAACGAGAGGAATTATCGCTAGTTCCTGAGGTCTCGATCGTTCGGTTCAAGTTCAGGATCGGTTGGCCACGCGTACTTTCGGTCTTATAGAATCACCTGTATCCGATCGTACGTCGTTAGCCTTGGCCAAAATACATCCGTCACCTTCCTAAGATCGGCCCACATTGGCCCAAATTATTTCCTCATCATTTCTCGAAATCTGTGCAGGCTGGCGATCAGGTCCCAAGTCTACGTAGCATGTTTCCTAATTAGCCATTCTCATTTGGTCAGTATCCCGAGAGTGATCAGTTCTGGGCGAGACTTACTAAAGTGAAATGAGAAATAATACTCGTTTTGTTGATTCCAGAATTGAGTCGAAATTCGGGGTGTTACAATTCTTCCCCCTTACAAAAATTTCATCCTCGAAATTTGCAAACTCACTTATTTACTCAAATAAATGGGGGTGCTGACGTCTCATGGCCTCTTCACTTTCCCACGTGATACCTTCAGTCCCATGGTGCTCCTAGACGACCTTGATCATTAGGATCATCTTATTCCTTAGCACACGGTCTTTCCGATCTTCGATCCTAACTAGTCTTTCCACGAATGACACTCTATCGTCCACGTCTATCTCCTCATACTTCAAAACGTAGGTCGGGTCTAGTTTGTACTTCCTTATCATCGACACGTGGAAAACATTGTGCACTTGGGACAAGTTGGGCGGCAAGGCAAGTCGGTAAGCCATATCTCCAATCTTCTCTAAAATCTCAAATTGGCGACGTATCTTGGACTGAGTTTTCCTTTTTTTACCGAATCGAGACAATCCTTTCATAGATGACACCTTGAGAAATATGTGATCTCCAACTTGGAACTCCAAGGATCGTCGTCTCCGATCGGCGTAACTCTTTTGGCGACTCTACGCTATCCTCAGTCTATCCTGGATATTCTCAACGACTTCCACCGTTTGCTGCACCAATTCTAGGCCTGTAATACTTCGCTCACCTACTTCGTCCCAGCGCAAAGGCATCCTACATGCCCTATCATATAAGGTTATCACACCTTGAACCCTCTGGTACGTGCACATCCCACCTTCGGTCGATTTGTGTGTGGCATCCCACAACGCGTCACCGACCCAACACCCAAACAAAGAGTAAGGCACATGCGGAAGCAACAAATAAGTAACACCCGTACGAAAACGCACGTGAGTCCAAGGATAGAACAACGAACCAAACAGGAATATAACTACAAGTATACATTTTGTGTTACTATAGAAAACCTTTTTACAATATCCATTTATACAACAAAAACAAACAACACTAGCAGTCAATAGCCGCTAGTTCAAAAAGGGTAAGTGGCTAAGGATGGTTAGGCTAACTGATGGGAGGATCACAGTAAAAAAGAAATGGACTCTACTACTAAGGACTCCGGTATGCTCTAAGGCTCCCAATCAGGGTCTGAAGACTCCGAAGAATCATCCGACGGCTCCTCTGAAGAACTCTCCAGGGGCTCAGACTCCTCTGACTCCATATCCTCCTCTAAATCCGGCTCTAACTCCGGATCAAGGTATGGTCCGATCTCCTCATCCGAGTCCAGGTCTTCAACTTCCCCATCCTCATCTAAGTCCATGGCCTCCGGTTCAACCTCTTCATCAGCAAACTGATCTGGGTCTTGAACTATCACTTGTGGCCAAGGTAAAAACGCCCTAGGCCTAGTGTCTCTAGCTTGCTACAAAGTGCATGAGGTGCTACACCGATCTCCCCACGAACCAGAGCCAGCATAAAATGCATTAGGTTGGTTGTCTTCTGGACGTACCGAGCATCGTCCTGCTTCAAAGTGCATGAGAATGGCACACCCCGCGTAACATGCATCAGGGCGAAATGTGATCACACATACACACAGCTAGTTATTATCTGAACCCCGCGTAACATGCATTAGGGTATTTTAGGTGATCACATGCTCATGGCAGGTACGCATTCTCACACAATTTCATTACACACCTCATTCTCGGCATACACAATGCGTGACCATATAATGAGGTACAATGCATCATGAGCATCAATATAATTCATGCCACAACAATATGCTCAATTCATAACAAGCTGCTCGCTTGGCCAATTAGTACCGTGTGGCTCAAATTCACAATGTACAATTTGGCATTCAATTCAGCCATCAATTAGCCAATCACATTTCGCACAATTTGGCCACACGAGCACACGACATGGCATATCACAATCTATCACAATTGAGCACAATTAATCACAATTCAATCAACAGCCAATCACCCCGGGCAATCCCGGCAATTCATCCAACGATTTCCCCAATTTGCCTATTCTAGTCCAATGATCCTTCAATGGACAGTCACCAAATCAGCCACTATTTGTCCTCAAATAATTCATATTAATCCACCAAATTTGTCTCGATGACAACCTCCACCAATCGGTTTCCCAATTTTTCTTAATACACACCGATATTACCTAAACCGATCTAGAAAACACACTATCAGTCCTAATCCGAGTTTGAGAGGTACACTCACCAAATTTCTAAACTACGACGATGAGAATGGGCGGCTAATCGTCGATGAACGGAGAAATCAGCGGCAGCATTCCGATGGACAGCGGCGGTCCTTGGCCGGACCGTACGACGGCGAAGATGGTGAAGGCGAAGCGGCGGAGGGGAAGTGGTTGGGTGCAGGTGGTGGTGCAAGGCGGTGCCGATGACGCGAGGTGGCGGCGACGGTCATGGCAGTGGCGTTCGGCGGTTGACCTCGAAGTGGCGGTACACGGCCTAGAGGGAGAGAGAGATGGAACGGGATGAGGGGCTAGCAATATCCCTACCCTGGTCGAGTAAGGTGCAATGCTCCTAGAAAGTGTCGCCGACCTAACACCAAAACAAAGACAAGGCACATGCGAAAATAACGTATATAAATATATATACACCCGTACAAAAATAAACACGTGACACCAAGGCAGAACAGCCATCACATGAGAATATACACTTGTATTACTATAGGAAGACCTTTTTAAAGTATCCATTTATACAACCAAAAAGGAAACAACATTAGCAGTCAACGGCCACTAGGTCAAAAAGGGAAGTGGCTAAGGAGGTCAGACTAACTCAAAAAGAGGGCTATAGTCAAAAAGTTACCCGCCCCCACTACTAACTATGGCTTAGGGTAAACCTAGGGCTCCCATTCTGGATCTGAGGACCTTGCAGACTCGTCCGAAGAACTCTTAGAGAGCTCCGACTCTTCCGACTCCATGTCCTGTGCGACAGCCCACTCGTCCTCGGAGACCTGCTCCAACTCTGGATCTAGGTAAAGACCTAACTTGTCATCCGCTCCTAGCTCTTGATCAGAAACTATCTCGGCGACTTCTCCGTCCTCGTCCGGGTCTTGGTCCATTGGCTCCGGCTCTGGCTCCTCATCCATCGGCTCAGGGTCCTCATACCACATCTCAGGTATCGGATTCACATCGACCTGATCGTCTATGGTCTAGGGATCCACAATTTAACCATCAGCCATATGTGGAATCATCAATCCATCTTGACCAACCGGCACATCAAAAGTCCTAAAGGGTCACCCGAGGTTTCCGTCAGCATCTCGCAAGCACCAAGCCACATACTCCCGAGTTTGATGAAAATACTCTCCCATGTTTACAAACACCACTGATCGGTATCTCACATAAGATTCCCCATTTCCTGCGGGGTATGTACTGGTATACTGGTGTATCTTTACAGGTATTCCAAAAAGCGATGGATTCGGCATCCTTACGGCTGGGGGTCTGAAAATATGGGTTATTACAACCATGAGATGAATCTCAGCGAGTATAACCCCTAAACCTAGGCTAGGCTAATATGCATTCTCCTGACAGGCATATCATAATCAACAAAGCAATACCAGTCATAATCATCCTCCGACGTAGGCCCTCGGGCCCCAGTCACTTACCTGGCCAACCTTGCAGGTTAAGTATCTCAATATATATATATATATATATATATATATATATATATATATATATATATATATATATATTGCACAATTCACATAAACTAACAAGCCGTTCATACATACGTCATACGCATGCTCACTCTCATCAGTGCTCCGTTCACATGTCATACACTGAGTTTCGCACTTTCACACACTAGTCCATGCATTCTTATGCATGCATATGCTATTCTCATGCCAACCTCAAGTTTCGGTTTACTCGCCTACACTAGCACACTGGCAAATGCTCGATTTATAAATTAATTCGACCCACGTAAAACGCATCAGATCTCTTTCTTAAACACAATACTCCATGGCCAGCATAAAAATGCTCCAAGCCCAGTGTCTCTAGCCCTCGTCAAAATGCATCAGGCGCAACACCGATCTCCTTACGAACCAGAACCCGCATAAAACGCATTAGGTTGGTCATCTTTCGGACACACCGGGCATCGTCCTACTACAAAGTACATGAGGACGACATACCTCGCGTAACACGCATCAGGGCGAAATGTGATCACACGTACACACAACTGGTTATTATTTGAACCCCGCGTAAAACGCTTCAGGGCATAATTAGGTGATCACATGCTCATGGCAGACACACATCCTCGCACAATCCCATCACACATCTCATTCTCGATATACACAATGCATGTCCACGCAATGCCACACCATACACCATGAGCATCAATATGACTCAAGCACTCAATCAGTTCAATGCCATAAACACGTGCTCAATTGGCCCATTTAATACCATACGGCCCAGTACACAAAACTCAATTCGGCATTCAATTCAAGCGACAACTGGCCAATCACATACTGTACAATTCCAGTCACAAGAGCACACGACATGACATGTCATAATTTATCACAATACAACCAGTGATCAACTAATCCAGACAATTCCCATAATTTAGCCAATAAACTCTCAATTAGCTCATTCTAGTCCGATAGTCCACCAAGGGCAACTCCCCAATTAGCCATATTTATCCACCAATAATTCCTACTAATTCCCTAGATTCATTTCGACAACAACCTCCACCAATCGGTTCACTGATTTTTTCCAACATCTACTGACAGTACTCAATTCAGTCCAGAAAACGCACTATTAGTCCTAATTCAGATTTAGGAAGTACACTCACTTAATCCAACTTCACGACGACGAGGAACAACGGTCGATAACCAGTGAGCGGTGGAATCGGCGGCGGCGTTCCGGTGGCGACATACAGATGGCGGCGTACGGACGGATGGCGATGAACGAACGGCTGGAGGGTCACAGCGGCAACAGCTCGGTCGTTCAAGCTCCGGCGCGACGGCGGCGGCTTGCTCTGGCGGTCCTTTGGCCGGATGGAAAATGAGAGAGAGAAAGAACGGATGGGATGAGGGTGAGGCTAGGTGGTGCCGGCGTCCAGCAGCTCCGGCGAACGGCGGCTCCGGTGGTGATCCGGCGAGCTCCAATGAGAATGGCCGAGGGAGAGAGAGAACGGCAGAGGAGGGGGCTACTCGGTAGGGGCTGGCCGAATGAGGGGGATAGGAGAGAGAGAGTCTGGTCTAAGCTGGTCAAATATTAGGGCTAGAGGGCCCCACGTGTTGCCGATCCGGGAGTTTTGACCAAAATACCCTTAATCTAAGGGTCTTAAATCATCCTTATCCAAAAATTAATGGGCAAAAGGTCATTGAGCTAATAACTAATTTTAATTAACCCAAATATTTTCCATAAGTCGGAACCCAAAAATAGTCCAGGGGTAAAATGGTCATTTTCCGGTCCTGAGTCGAAATTCTAATTTTTGGCTATACCAACCCCAAATGTGAGTGGTCAACATAATATGGCATTGGAATCGCAAAAATAGTCTCTTAAGCCCTCGAAAATCGGCTTTCAAAGTTCTGAAGAATAAAATAATATTATTTTTCACTTCCCAGCCAAAATTCCAATTTTTGATCGAAACAACTCTAAATGTACATGGCCACCCTAAAATAACATCGGCCTCGAAAAATAACCTCATACAGCTTAAAAATCCAAGTCAGTTTCCCAAGGGGCAAAATTGTAATTTTTCACCCCCGGACCGAAATTCCAATTTTTAACCGTAATAACTCCAAATATGTGTGGCCAGCATAATATGACATCAGATTCCCAAAAATAGTCTCTTAAGCCATCGAAAATCAATATGGAAATCCGAGCCCGATTTCGTGATCAAAACTCGCTCGATTTTCAATTTCAGGGTCTGTCACTAACGGGCGGCTAATTAGAGGTTATGCGTATCGACCTAGGGTTATTCGAGTCATGACGGTCCCAATCACTCAAAAAACGAGAGGAATTATCGCTAGTTCCAAAGGTCACGATTGTTCGGTTCAAGTTCGGGGCTAGTTGGCCACGTACACGTTCGGGCGCGCAGAATCACCCGTAATCCGATTGTACATCGTTGGCCTTGGCCAAACCAAATCCGCCACTTTTCCTAAGATCGGCCCACGTTGGCCCAAAATATTCCCTTATCATTTCTCGTGATCGGTGCCCGATTCGCGGTCGGGTCCCGGGCCCACGTACCGTTTTCCTAGTTCGCCATACCCCTTTGGTTAGTATCCCAAGAGTAATTAGTTTTGGAAAAACTTACTAAAATGAAATGTGAAATAATGTCAATTTCAGTGATCCCGGAATTACATTGACATTCAAGCTGTTACACTCTCCCTCTTCGTTCGACGTGAGGATGCCACCACCGCCGGAGAGCCGAGTAAGTCGGAACCCCGCTGCCGTGCGCCATCGTGTGCCACCTCCACCAGCCTCACCATCTCACCTCACCACCACCACCTCAATCTCTCTCTCCTCCTTGGACCGCCGATCAGTTCGGCCGTGAGGAACACCATCGAATCGCCAACCGTCGGCCACCGTCCAGAGCACCGCCGCTCACCGGGAGCCCCAGCGTGCACCATTAACCCCAACTGACCCTTCTCCCTCATCTCACCCCTTGCAACCGTCCAGATCGCCGTAGGCCGCCGTCACCGTGGGTCGCCGCCGTTGTCCACTGTGTCCACCGCCGGCCGCCGCTTGTCCACTGCCAATCACTTCAGCCACACCCTCACCTCCGCCGGTCACCGTGAGTTGTCCCTCACCGTGAGTCGCTGTCGTCGTCGCCGCTCGCCGCCGCCAGAATGCCATCGTCGATTGTGCCGTTCACCGGCAATTGCCCGCCCGTTCCTCGTCGTCCCGTTTTGAATTAAGTGAGTATAATTCCCTGAACCCAAATTAGGACAATGTGTATTTCTAGGCGGGTTTAACGTGTTAGGGAAATTGGGGAATTAATTATTGGACTGTGGAGCGTGATTGGAATTGGGATAAATGTGATGGATTATTGCGCCGATTTAGAGGTTAATTGGAAGCTAAAACGGGATGAATAGTGGCTATCCACAATTGGATTTATTGGATTAAAATCGGCACTTTAGAGATTGAATTGTGTGATTGCCGGGTATGCCCGGGCTGTATGGCCATTGACCGTTATGGAGTTAATTGTGCTAGAATGTGCAGCATTATGTCGTATATTTGTGTGGTTGATTAATGCGGAGTGTGATTGGCCAATGATCGGCTTGAATTTGATTGCTGACTGGGAATTGCGTATTAGGCCACACGGTATTAATTGGCCAATTGAGCACATTGATATGACATTGAATGGTTAAATTATGTGGTTTCTCATGGAATGTTGCATATAACCTGAGAGCGGGATTTGCATGGGCATGCATTGTGTATGATGAGATTAAGGCATGTGATAAAATTGTGTGAGACTGTGTGCCTGACATGAACATGTGGTCATTTAAAATGCCTCGAAGCGTGTTATGCGGGGTATGCCATCCTCATGCACTTTGAAGCAGGATGGTGCCCGGTATGTCCGAAAGATGACCAACTTGATGCATTTTACGCGGGCTCTGGTTCGTAAGGAGATCAGTGTTGCTCCTCATTCACTTTGTAGCAGGTTAGAGACACTGGGCCTCGGGCGTTTTTATGCTGGCTAAGGAGTGTTGTGTTTAAGAAAAGGGACCTGATGCGTTTTTACGCGGATCGCATTTAATGTGTATGATGAGATTAAGGCATGTGATAAAATTGTGTGAGACTGTGTGCCTAACATGAACATGTGGTCATTTAAAATGCCTCGAAGCGTGTTATGCGGGGTATGCCATCCTCATGCACTTTGAAGCAGGATGATGCCCGGTATGTCCGGAAGACGACTAACTTGATGGGTTTTATGCGGGCTCTGGTTCGTAAGGAGATCAGTGTTGCGCCTCATTCACTTTGTAGCAGGCTAGAGACACTGGGCCTCGGGCGTTTTTACGCTGGCTAAGGAGTGTTGTGTTTAAGAAAAGGGACCTGATGCGTTTTTACGCGGATCGCATTTAATGATAATTGAGCATTTGTCGGTGTGCTGGTGTGGGCTAGTGAACTAATACTATCGAGTGTGAGCATGCGTATGACGTGCGTATGGATAGGATATTCGCATATGTGACTTGATTATCACATTGAATTGCCTAACCTGTAGGGTTAGTGTAATGATCGATCTGGGCCTGAGAGCTTAGGTCATTACTATGTTTTGTATTGTTTTGCCTGTCAGGAGAGTACATGTTAGCCTAGTTTAGGTTTAGGGGTTTTTACTCACTGGGACTTGTTCTTACTGTTGTATAAATCAACATTTCAGACCCCTGTCCGTGAGGATGGCTGAGGTGCCAGTACGCTTCGGGATTCCCCACCATATCAAGCGTACTATGTCTGCACATGTAGTGGGAAATAAGGAGATGTATCTTAGGCATTACACTTTAGTATGGGTAGACGTGGGCAAGACACACTACGAGACCCACGAGTATTTAGCATGGTGTTTCCGAGATCGTTTTGGAGATGAGTACGGACCCCTCCGATCTGTGGATGTCTCATTCAACGGGGAAGGCCAGTTAGATCCACAATGCCCAGATGGGGACGTGATTGATATCGATATGGAGAGGACGGAGAGGAGCATGAGGAGTTAGGAGGAGTAGACTACGAGCCAAAAGTGTTAGACCCAGCCCCAGAACAGGTGGATGCTGAAGCTCTAGAGCCGATGGATATAGATGATGATGAGGAGTAGGAGCCCGAGCCGAAAATTGAATCTGAGGAGATGAGTTTTGATGAGGAGTCGGTGCCGACCGAGAGTTCCTCAGAGTTGTTGGGTTCCGATCCTGATTGGGTCCTAGTTTTTAGTTGCGAGGGTCGACACTTTTTGACTATAACCCTCCCTTTTGTAGCTCGATCTCCTCAGCCACTTATCCCTTTTTGACCAGAGTGGCTTACCACTGTAATATCTTTTTGTTTGTAAATGGATATTGTATAAAGTTTTTAATAGTAATATAAATTATAAATATTTTTTGAACATGCTGGTTATTGTTCTGCTTCCTAATGTCTCATCTTGTTTTTTTTGTCTGGGATTTAAATAATTGTTGCTTTCGCTTGTGTATGATCTCTATTTGGGTTTGGGTCGGCAGTGCGTTCCTGGGAGAGTTGCACCATTATCGACCAAAGTTGGGATGTTATCGCTTTGTGGGGTACGGGGCGTGACATTGGCGGTGTTCCTCACAGCCGGGGCTGATCGGCAGTCTAAGGAAGAGAGAGAGATTGAGATGGTGGTGGTGAGGTGAGATGGTGAGGTTGGTGGCGGTGGCGCACGACGGACAGCACAGCGGTGCTCCGCGCGGCTTCCCGGCGAGTGTACGATGGACGGCGATCCGGCGGAGGCGAGTTCGAATGGGGGAGGAGGAGGGAAAAGAAGGGGAAGAGGATGAGGCGAGGTGGTGATGCTGCTTCGGCTCCGGCGGGCGGCGGTGCTCCGGCGTGACCAGCGAACGGCGGAGGAAATGGCATGGAGAGTGAACAGCGAAGGAGGAGAACAGGAGAGGAGAGAATGGCCAGTCCAAGGGGACCAAGGGTAGTCAAAGGGACCCTTAGTGGAGTCCAAGTGTCATCCATCTAGACCACTTGACCATTCTACCCCTTATCCAATGGCCTAGAATCATCCTCATCTAAAAATTCAAGGGCAATTTGGTCAATAAGCTCAATTATTGGGCTGACCAAATTTGACTAAGTAAAACCTTAATTAAATCCCAAAATTAGGCTCAAAATTCGGAATTCCAAAAATAGGCTTAGGGGCAATTTCGTCTTTTTCCGATTCCAGACCGAAATTCCATTTTTCGGCCATACCAACACTAAATATACTTGGCCAGTCAAAAATGGTGTCAGCCTCACAAAATAATCACTTACGCCCTTGAAAATCGGCATTAAAGTCTTGAGGGGCAAAATGGTAATTTTTCACTCCCGGGTAGAAATTCCATTTTTCGACCATACACACTTCAAATATGTGTGGCCACCCTAAAATGGCATTGGCCTAGAAAAATAATCTCATATGGCCTCAAAAATCAACATCAAAGTCCAGAGGGGCAAAATCGTAATTTTTTTTTATTTCGACAGAAATTCCAATTTTCAGCCGTACTAGCCCCAAATATATGTGGCCACACCAAAATGACATTGGCCACAGAAAATTAGTCTCATACGACCTCGAAAACCAACACCCAAGTCTGAGTCAATTTTCCGCGATCATAATCGCCCAATTTCAAATTTTAAAGTCTTTGACTAACAAGCGGCTGTCTAGGGTTTACGCGTATCGACCTAGGGGTACTCGAGTCGTGACGGCTTCAATTATCGGGAAAACGCGAGAATTTATCACTAGTGCCAGAAGTCGTGATCGGTCGATTTAAGTTTGGGATTTGTTTGCCACGTGTACTTTCGATAGCGCGGAATCACCCGCGATCCGATCGTTCATCATTAGCCAAATCATACCCTTCACTTTCCTAGGATCGGCCCACATTGGCCCAAAATATTTCCTCGCCGTTTCTCGTAATTGGTGCCCAATTCGCGATCGGGTCCCTGGTCCACGTACCATTTCCTAATTAGCCATTCCCTTTTGGTTAGTATCCCGAAAATGATCAATTCCGAGTGAGACTTATTAAAATTAAATGAGAAATAATATTCACTTTATTGTTCCCTGAAATGGGTCGAAATTCGGGATGCTACATACAAAGTGCATGAGGACGGCACACCCCGCTTAGCACGTATCAGGGTGAATTGTGATCACATATACACACAACCAGTTATTATCTAAGCACCGCATAAAACACATTAGGGTATTTTAGGTGATCACATGCTCATAGCAGGCACGCATTCTCGCACAATTTCATTAAATGCCTCACACTATGTCATACACAATGCGTGACCATACAATGCAATCCAATGCACCATGAGCATCAACATAGTTTAGGCACTCAGTCAAATTAACATCACCATACGGTACCCAAATCACAATTACCATGCTCACTTGGCCAATTACTACTGTGCGACCCAATTCACAATTCACAACTCGGTATTTTATTTCAAGCCACAATTGGCCAAACACACACTGCATAATTCCAGCCACACGAGCACGCGACATGGCAATTAAGAAATCTCATAATAGAGCACAAATAATTGACAATTCAATCATCAATCAGTCATTCCGAACAACCCTAGCAATTTCTATCAGTCAATTCCTAATCAATCCCAAATTTGCCCATTCCAGTCCAATAATCCTTCACTAAATAGTCCTCCAAATCAGCCACTCTCGAACCATTATTTACCCTCAAATAAATCTCATTAAACCATCAAATTTGTCCCGGTGTCAAACTCCAACAATTGGTTCCCAAATTCCTCCTTATACCCACTAACATTATCCAAACTAATCCAGAAAATGCACAATCAGTCCTAGTCTGAGTTTAGGAGTTACACTCACCAACTCCTAAGTCAAGTCGACGGAAACGGGCGATCAATCACCGATGAACGGCAAAAATTGGCGGCAACGTTCTAACGGCGGCGACGATGATAGCAGTACGGACGGCAGTTTCCTGGCCGAACCATACGGCAACGATCCAAGGTGGCTCGGGAGAAGGGGATGGTGAGTCGGCGGAGGGAAGGTGGTTCGGTGAGGGTGGTAGTGGTGGTCGGTTGGCGTGGACGAGCGACGACGTCCTGGTGGGTGGCGTGAGGCGGACGGCGGTGACGGTTCACGGCTGGCCGAGAAAAGAAACGACGGAAGAGAGGGGAATTCGGGAGAGAGAGAGAGTTCGGCCAAATGGGGATGGGAGGAGAGAGAGAGAGAGTCAAACCAGTAAAAAATAAGGGCTTAGTGGGGGTCACTTGTCACAAATCTACCTACTTTGACCATTTTACCCCTCATCCAAGGGTCTAGATTCAATCTCATCCAATAATTCATGGGCAAAATGGTCAATTGGCTCAATTATTAGCTGATCCCAATATTTAAATAATTTCCTTAATTTTCCCCCAAAATTCGAAACTAAAAATGACCTAGGGGCAAAACAGTCATTTTTCCGGTCTCGGGTCGAAATTCCATTTTTCACCCGTACCAACCCCAAATGTGTGTGGCCAACATAATATGGTGTCGGAATCGCGAAAATAGTCGCACAAGCCTTCGAAAATCGACCTCGAAGTCCGAGTCCAATTTCGTGACCAAAACTCACTAAATTTCCAATTTTAGGGTCTTTCACTAATGGGCGGCTGTTTAGGGGTTACGTGTATCGACCTAGGATTATCCGAGTCATGATGGTCCCGATCCTTAAGAGAATGAGAAATTATCACTAGTTCCGGAGGCTGCAATCGTTCGGTTCAAGTTCAGGACTGGTTGGCCACGTGCACTTTCGATCGTGTAGAATCACCTGCGATCTAATTGTACATCATTGGCCTTGGCCAAACCATATCCGTCACTTTTTTTAAGATCGGCCCACATCGGCCCAAAATATTCCCTCATCATTTCTCGTGATCGGTGCCCGATTCGCGATCGGGTCCCTTGTCCATGTACCGTTTCCTAGTTAGCCATACCCCATTGGTCAGTATCTCAAAAGTGATCAGCTCTGGGCGAGACTTTACTAAAATGAAATGCGAGATAATATCAATTTTATTGATCCCGGAATTACATCGAAATTCGGGCCGTTATAACTCTTCCCCTCTTACAAAAATTTCGTCCTCGAAATTTATAATCTATCCTTATCTACTCAAATAACTGGGGGTATTGATGTCTCATCACTTCTTCGCTTTCCCAAGTGACACCTTTCCTTTCGTAGTGCTCCCAGACTACTTTAACCATCGGGATCGTCTTGTTTCTCAGCACACAATCTTTTCTATCTTAGGTCATGACTGGCCTTTCTACGTACGACATTTTGTCGTCCATATCTATCTCCTCGTACCTTAGAACGTGAGTCGGATCTAGTTCATATTTTCTTAACATCGACACGTGAAAAATATTATGCACTTAGGATAGGTTAGGAGGCAAGGTACGTCGATAAGTCATATTGCCAATCTTTTCCAATATCTCAAATGGCCCGACGTACCTTGAACTGAGCTTTCCTTTCTTGCTGAATTGAGATAATCCTTTCATTGGCGACACCTTGAGAAATACATGACCTCCCACTTGAACTCCAAGGGTCGTCATCTCCTATCGACATAACTCTTCTGGAGACTCTACGCTGTCCTCAGTCTATCCCGAATAATCTCCACTGCTTTTACCGCCTGCTGCACTAACTCCGGGCCTGTTATACTCCGCTCACCAACTTTGTCCCAACATAATGGCGTTCTACAAGCTCTACCGTATAAGGCTTCAAAATGTGCCATTTGAATGCTTTGTTGGTAGCTGTTATTATAGGCAAATTCCACTAAATGTAATCGCTCTTCCCATTTACCCTGGAAATGAATTACGCAGGCTCTCAACATATCCTCAAGGGTCTGAATTGGTCTTTCCAACTGGCCATCTGTCTGCGGATGATAGGCCGTACTGAATTGCAACTTAGTTTCCATGGCCACTTGCAGACTCTTCCAAAAATTGACCGTAAACCTCGGATCACGATCGGATGTGATCGTCACTGGCACTCTATGAAGACTTATTATTTGTTGCACATACAATTCTGCGTACCTTTCCAGCTCAAAGTCTTTTTGCATAGCCAAGAAGTGCGCTGACTTAGTTAAGCAATCCACTATTACCTAAATAGAGTCATGTCCTTTATGGCTACGCGGCAATCCCGTCACGAAATTCATCGTGATGTGCTCCCATTTCCACTCAGGGATCTCTAATGGTCTCAATAAGCCACTTGGCTTGCAATGTTGTGCCTTCACTTGTTGGCACATCAAACACTTGGCCACATGTTTGGCCACATCCGCCTTCATTCCGTTCCACCAATAATGTTACTGTAGATTCTGATACATTTTCGTGCTGCTTGGGTGGATACTGTAATTGCTTCTATGAGCTTCCGATAAAATTTCCTCCTTAAGCTCTACGTCATCAGGCACACATGTTCTTCCTCGAAACTTTAAGATTCTATTCTCGCTTACTTGAAAATCTGACTTTCTCTTTGTAGAATCCAACCCAATAATCTTTTGGATCTCTTGGTCTATCGACTGCAGTCCCTTGATTCTAACTTGAATCTTCTGTTCGATCCTTAACACAGCTAACAGGTTGGACATCCAGCTCACTTCAAACTGGAACTTTGAATCTCTGAGCCTTTCCAATAACGTCCATTCCTTGACCATCAGGTGCGCCATACTAGACTTGTGACTTAAGGCATCAGCAACTCGATTCGCCTTACCCAGGTTATACAAGATGTCGCAATCGTAATCTTTTAAAAGCTCCATCTATCGGCGCTGCCTCATATTCAATTCCTTCTACGAAAATAGGTACTTGAGGCTTTGATGATCGATATAAATCTAGAACTTCTCTCCACAAGAGTAATGTCTCTAGATTTTGAGGGCAAAAACGATAGTAGCTAGCTCCAAATCATGCGTCGGATTAGTCATCTCATGGGGCCTCAACTGGCGTGACGTATACGCTACCACTTTTTCATGCTGCATCAAAACACATCCAAGCCTTCTCAAAGACGCATCACTGTAGATCTCGAATCCTCCAGGTCCATATGGTATGGTCAACACTGGAGCGGTTGTTAACCTGTGCTTCAGCCCTTGGAAGCTTCTCTCACATTTATCATTCCACTCAAACTTAGTCTCCTTCTTAAGCAGTCTTGTCAATGGCATAGCTATCAATGAAAATCGTTCTACGAATCGCTTATAATAGCCAGCCAAGCCTAGGAAGCTCTTAATCTCAGTTATCGATGTCGGTTTAGGCCACTTAGACACTGTTTCGATCTTGGTCGGATCCATAGAAATCCCATCTCCAGAAACGATATGTCCAAGAAACCCTACTCGGCTGAGCCAAAATTCACACTTACTAAACTTGGCATACAACGCGTGTTCTCTTAAGGTCCGTAGCACTTCAGCCAAGTGTACTTCATGCTTTTCAGAGCTCTTCGAGCACACCAGTAGATCATCAATGAAAACTATCATGAACTGGTTTAGGAATTCCTTGAACACCCGATTCATCATATCCATAAAAGCAACTGGGGCATTCGTTAATCCAAAGGGAATAATCGTAAATTCATAATGCCCAAATCTAGTCCTGAAAGCAATCTTTGGGAATGTCCTCATTTCTGATTCTCAGCTGATGGTACCTAGTCCTCAAATCTATCTTGGAAAACACTGAGGTTCCTTGTAATTAGTCGAACAGATCATCAATTCTCGACAGCAGATACTTGTTCTTCACTGTCACTTGGTTCAACTGCTAGTAATCTATGCACAACCTCAGAGTTCCATCTTTCTTTCTAACAAACAAAACTGGCGCTCCCCATGGAGACGCACTCGGGCAAATGGAACCCTTGTCCAGCAATTCTTGTATTTGCACCTTCAGCTCCTTTAATTCCGATAAGGACATCCGATATGGTGCCTTCGAAATTGGCTCCGTCCCAGGGATTAATTCAATCACAAACTCCACTTCTCGCTCAGGCAGTAAACCCGGCAATTCCTGAGGAAACACCTCGGGGAAATTACATACTACGGATATCTCTTCCAACTTAGGCTCCGCCAATGTCGGATCCACAACATTTACCAAATATCCTTCACATCCTTCATCCAGCAATTTACTCACCTTAAGCGAGGAAATCCAAGGGATTGAGGTTCCTCCTCGGTTTCCCTAAAACACAAGACTAGGGTATCCATCCGGGTTAAATTGGATCGTTCTATCGCTACAATCCAATACAACTTTCTATCGGACTAACCGGTTCATCCCAATGATCACATCAAAATCAAACATGGCCAATACTGCCAAGTCGATACTCTCTTCCTTACCCCTAATAATTATCTTACAATTAGGGCATCCAAAAGAAACTAGCACTCCATCGCTCATGGGTGTCGACACGCAAAGCACATTCTCAAGCAACACTGGTTTGATATCAATCAACTTAATAAACTGCTTTGAAATGACAGAATGGGTCGCCCCCGGATCAAACAATGCATAAGTGGCATGATCACATAAGGAAATCGTACCTGTGACCACGCCCGATGCATTCTTAGCTTCCCTTCGCGCCATGGCATAGACCATTCCTTGAGCTGGCGGTCGCCCCTAATTAGCCGATGAGGGATTCCCGGCTTGATTCCCGCTTATGCATTTGTGGGCAATTCTTGATCTGGTGCTCCATGCTTCCGCACTTAAAACATGCTCCATATCTACTCGGCTGGGGACTCGGTTTCCCAATATTTCTCCTAACTGGCAGAACAAATCGTCGATTGCCAACCATTGACTTTTTCCCAAGACGACGATTATCTCTATTTGGAACAAACCGCGATCCCGAAGCAGCTGCTCTTTCCTATTGATCATGCTCCATAATCTGAGCCTGTCTATACATCTCCCCATAATCCTTGATATCATGTGACAAAATCAGGCTTCGAAGATCCGGCTTCAATCCATCCCGGAATCTTCAAGCTCTGTCTCGCGAATTCTCTACCATTGTCGGTGCGAACTTCGCTAGTCTTGCAAATTCCGCTTCATACTGATCAACGGTTATCTGACCTTGGCATAATTGTATAAACTCCATCAACTTCTTTTCTTGAGCGTTTTCTGAGAAATACTTCTCATAGAAATTCTCAACAAATACCGCCAAAGTCGAGGCCATTCCTTCAGGAAATACTCTGCCTTTCGTGGCATTCTACCAATCATTAGCATCGTCCTGTAGCTGATAAGCTGCTAATATTACTTTCTCTTCATCGGTGCACCCCAAAACCTTAAAGGTTTTCTCCGGTTCTTCCACCCATCTTGGCGCAATCTCAGGGTCACCTCTACCATGAAACTTAGGCGGCTTCAACTTTATGAATTATTCCACTAACTGGGGCATCTGCCTAATCTCTGCTGGTTGAGCCTGTCCTTACTGGGCTTGATTCCCTCCAACACCAGCAATTGGAGCGGCCTCAGCAGCCTGCGCATAAATTACGGCCCTTTCCTGTGCTTGCAACCCCGTAAATGCCCTATCTCCCGTAGGGTCTTCATCACTTCATCAAATCTTGGGTCTCTGGCCTCATTGCCTCTGGTGCTCGATTGACCCTGGGTTTCCTTATCCCTTCTTCTACTCATCCTCACAATTCAGCTACTCCACTACTTGCTATAATTCCACTAAGAAATTAAAGACTTAAACCAATCTAACCCAGCCTAAGTCCTAGGCAGGTATCAAACAACAATTAAATAACCAGCATATGACTTAACAGCATAATACTCCACCCAAGGGATTTGCGTACTCACCTCGGGTCTTGCCACACCTGCACTTAATGGGTCAAATAGCCAAGCAATTCAAACACAATCACAAGTTGTCAGGAGGTACATGTAGCACATGAGATCACCCTATTGACTACCCAAGGTCACATCGCTCCTTATCACTCCAGACTTCGACCTAATTAGACCAAGCTGACCTTGCTCTAATACCAATTCAAACGGGGATGTCACGCCCCGAATTCTACGGCACACAACATCCCTACCTTGGTCGATATGTTCGCGACGTCCCAAGAAGCGTCGCCGACCCAATGCCTAAGTAGCGAGTAAAGCACAAGCGGAAATAATAAATAAACAAACCCTGACAAACTAAATATGAGCTAAGGATCCACAGTAGAAAATACATACACTTTATATATTTTTAACGAAAGCTATTTTTACAACATTTACATATACAAACCAAACTATATAAAGATCAAACTAACAACAGCCACTGTTTAACAAAAAAGGCCAAATGGCTGGGGTAAGTCTACTGAACCTATAGGGAGGACTACTATAAAAAAGGAACAGCCTCCCTCTTCTCTCACTCCACCTTGCACTATGGCTCCCAGTCCGGGTCTGAGGACTCAGTAGGATCATCTGACGACTCCTCGGAAGCATCCTCACTAGACCCTGACTTCTCCGACTCTATCTCTAATTCTGGATCGAGGTACCATCCTAATTCTTCACCTGAACCTATCTCCATGTCTGATCCTCATTCAGCTACTTCTCCGTCCTGCTCCGGGTCTAACTCCATGGCTTCTGGTTCAACATTGTTTTGATGGTCTACAGGCTCTGGATCCGCATACATCACGTCAGGCTCCTCATCCTCCTCGTCCATAGCAGTAGGTCCGTCCACAGTCTCATCCTAGGTGCTCCAATCAGGTGTAGGTGGAAGGTCTAGAATCTCACCATCCGCCATCTGCGGAATCATCACATCGTTCTCATCCAAAGGAACATAAAAGGTCCTGAGAGGAGGTCCAGTCACTCCATTAGCTCCTTTATAACACCAGGCCACGTACTCCTCGGTATGATAGTATGTCTCTCCCACATTCACAAATAGTACTGAGTAATATCTCACATAGGCTGCCCCATCCCCGCAGGGGTGTACACTCGAAGTCCGTTGAATCATGTGCGGTATCCCAAAAAGCGGTGGATTCGGCATCCTTACGGCTGGGGGTTTGAAAAGAGTGGGTTTATACAATAATGAGACGAATCTCAGCGAGAATAACCCCTAAACCTAGGCTAGGCTAACATGCATTTTCCTGACAGGCATATCTTAATCAACATAACAATACAAATCACAATCATTCTCTGACCTGGGCCCTTGGGCCCCGATTATTTACCTGGCTGACCCTACATATTAAGCCTTTCAACATAATAATCAATTGACATACACGAACACGCTATTCATACGCACATCATACGCATGCTCACGCTTATCAGTGTTCGTATCACATGCCATTCACCGAGTCATGCACACTCACACACTGCCCCATGTATTCTTATGCATGCATATGCTATCACCATGCCACATTCATGTCTCGACTCAATAGTCCGCACTAGCACACTGGCAAATGCTCAATTTATCATTTATTACGACCCGAAGGCCTACAATTGATAATCCGACCCGAACGTCCACAACACTCCGTGGCCAGCGTAAAAATGCCCCAAGCCCAGTGTCTCTAACCTGCTACAAAGTGCATGAGGCGTAACACTAATCTCCTTACGAATCAAAGCGTGCTTCAAAGTGCATGAGGCTGGTCGTCTTCTGGACATACCGGGCATCGTCCTGCTACAAAGTGCATGAGGACGGCACACCCCGCGTAGCATGCATCAGGGCGAATTGTAATCACACATACACATAGCCAGTTATTATCTGAACCCCACATAAAATGCATCAGGGTATTTCAAGTGATCACATGCTCATGGCAGGCACGCATTCTCGCACAATTTCGTCAAATGCCTCACACTATGTCATACACAATGCGTGACCATACAATGCAATCCAATGCACCATGAGCATCAACATAGTTTAGGCACTCAGTCAAATTAACATCACCATACGGTGCCCAAATCACAATTAACATGCTCACTTGGCCAATTAATACCGTGCAACCCAATTCACAATTCACAACTCGGCATTTTATTTCCAGCCACAGTTGGCCAAACACACACTGCATAATTCCGGCCACACGAGCACGCGACATGGCAATTAGGAAATCTCATAATAGAGCACAAATAATTCACAATTCAATCACCAATCAATCATTCCGGACAACCCTGGCAATTTCTATCAATCAATTCCCAATCAATCCCAAATTTGCCCATTCCAATCCAATAATCCTTCACTGAATAGTCCTCTAAATCAGCCACTCCGGAACCACTATTTATCCTCAAATAAATCTCATTAAACCATCAAATTTGTCCCAATGTCAAACTCCAGCAATCAGTTCCCAAATTCCTCCTTATACCCACTAACATTACCCAAAACAATCCAGAAAACGCACAATCAGTCCTAGTCTGGGTTTAGGAGGTACACTCACCAACTCCTAAGTCAAGTCGACAGAAACGGGCGGCCGATCGCCGATGAGCGGCAAAAATCGGAGGCAACGTTCCAACGGAAGCGACGGTAGCGGTGGTGCGGACGACGGTCTCTTGGTCGAATCGTACGGCGGCGATCCAAGGTGGCTCGGGCGAAGGGGATGGTGAGTCGGCGGAGGGAAGGTGGTTCAGTGAGGTGGTAATGGTGGTCGGTCAGCGTGGACGGCGGCGGACGAGCGACGGCGTCCCGGCAGGTGGCGTGAGGCGGACGGTGGTGACGATTCACTGTTGGCCTAGAAGAGGAACGACGGAGGAGAGGGGAATTCGAGGGAGAGAGAGAGAGAGAGAGAGTCAAACCGGTCAAAAATAAGGGCTTAGTGGGGGCCACTTGTCACATATCTACCCACTTTGACCATTTTACCCTTCATCCAAGGGTCTAGATTCATTCTCATCCAATAATTCACGGCCAAAATGGTCAATTGGCTCAATTATTGGCTAATCCCAATATTTAAATAATTTTCTTAATTTTCCCCCAAAATACGGAACTAAAAATGACCGAGGGGCAAAACAGTAATTTTTCCGATCTCGGGTCGAAATTCCATTTTTCACCCGTATCAACCCCAAATGTGTGTGGCCAACATAATATGGCATCGGAATCGCGAAAATAGTCGCACAAGCATTCGAAAATCAACCTCGAAGTCCGGGTCCAATTTCGTGACCAAAACTCGCTAAATTTCCAATTTAAGGGTCTTTCACTAACGAGCGGCTGTTTAGGGGTTACGCGTATCAACCTAGGATTATTCGAGTCATGACGATCTCGATCCTTAAGAGAATGAGAAATTATCACTAGTTCCGGAGGTTTCGATCGTTCGGTTCAAGTTCAGGACTAGTTGGCCACGTGCACTTTCGATCGTGTAGAATCACATGCGATCTGATTGTACATCATTGGCCTTGGCCAAACCATATCCGTCACTTTTCTTAAGATCGGCCCACTTTAGCCTAAAATATTTCCTCATCATTTCTCGTGATCGGTGCCCGATTCGCGATCGGGTCCCTTGTCCACGTACTGTTTCCTAGTTAGCCCCATTGGTCAGTATCTCAAAAGTGATCAGCCCTGGGCGAGACTTACTAAAATAAAATACGAGATAATATTAATTTTATTGATCCCGGAATTACATCGAAATTCGAGCTGTTACAATTTCCAAAATTCGGAACCCAAAAATAGGCCATGGGCAAAACGGTCATTTTTCCGGTCCCGGGCCGAAATTCCATTTTCGACCGTACCAACCCCAAATGTGTGTAGCCAACATAATATGGCATCGGATTTGCAAAAATAGTCGCACAAGCCCTCGAAAATCGACACCGAAATCCGGGTCCAATTTCGTGATCAAAACTCGCTCAATTTCTAATTTCAGGATCTCTCACTAATGGGCGGCTATTTGGGGGTTACGCGTATCGACCTAGGGTTATCCAAATCATGACAGTCCTGATCACCGAGAGAAAGAGAGGAATTATAGCTAGTTCCAGAGGTCACGTTTATTCGGTTCAAGTTCCGGACTGGTTGGCCACGTGCACTTTCGGTCGTGCAGAATCACATGCGATCCGATTGAACATCGTTGGCCTTGGCCAAATCAAATCCATTACTTTTCCTAAGATCGGCCCACATCGGCCCAAAATATTCCCTCATTGTTTCTCGAGATCGGTACCCGATTCGCGATCGGGTCCCTGGTCCACGCACCATTTTCCTAGTTAGCCATATCCCATTGGTTAGTATCCCGAGAGTGATCAGCTCTGGGCGAGACTTACTCAAATGAAATGCGAAATAATGTCAATTTTATTGATCCCGGAATTACGCCGAAATTGAGGCTCTTACAACTCTTCCCCCTTACAAAAATTTCGTCATCAAAATTTGTAATCTATCCTTATCTACTCAAATAACTGGGGGTGTTGACATCTCATGGCTTCTTCGCTTTCCTAAGTAGCACCTTCTGTTCCGTAGTGCTCCCAGACGACTTTGACCATCGGGATCGTCTTATTCCTAAGCACACGATCTTTTCTGTCTTCGATCCGAACTGGTCTTTCCATGTACGACACTTTGTCGTTCACGTCTATCTCCTCGTATCTTAGAACGTGAGTCGGATCTGATTCATACTTCCTCAATATCGACACGTGGAAAACATTATGTACTTAGGACAGGTTGGGAGGCAAGGCAAGTCGATAGGCCATATCGCCAATCTTTTCCAATATTTCGAATGGTCCAACATACCTTGGACTGAGCTTTCCTTTCTTGTCGAATCGAGATAATCCCTTCATAGGCGACACCTTGAGAAATACGTGATCTCTCATTTGGAATTCCAAGGGTGGTCGTCTCTTGTCGGCATAAGTCTTTTGGAAACTCTGCACTGTTCTCAGTCTATCCCCGAATAATTTCCATAGCTTCAACCGTCTACTGTACTAACTCTGGGCTTGTTATACTTCGCTCACCAACTTCGTCTCAGTATAATGGCGTTCTACAAGCTCTGCCATATAAGGCTTTGAACCTTGCCATTTGAATACTCTGTTGGTAGCTATTGTTATAGGCAAATTCTACTAAATGTAACTGCTTTTTCCATTTGCCTTGGAAGTCCAGTACATAGGCTCTCAACATATCTTCCAGAGTTTGAATAGTTCTTTCTGATTGGCCATCCGTCTGCGGATGATAGGCCGTACTGAATTACAATTTTGTGCCTAAGGCCGTTTGTAAACTCTTCCAAAAATTGGCCGTAAATCTTGGATCACGATCCGAGGTGATCGTCACTGGCACTCTATGAAGACGTAATATTTGCCGCACATATAATTCTGCGTACGTTTCTAGCTCAAAGTCCTTTCGCACTGCCAGGAAGTGCGCTGACTTAGTTAAGCGATCCACTATGACCCGTATTGAGTCATGTCCTCTCTGGCTTCGCGGTAATCCTATTACGAAATCCATCGTGATATGCTCCCATTTCCACTCAAGGATCTTTAATGGTCTCAGTAAGCTACCTGGCTTGCAGTGCTGTGCATTCACTTGTTGGCATATCAAACACTTGGCCACATGTTTGGTCACGTCTACCTTCATTTCGTTCCACCAATAATATTGCCGCAAATTTTGATACATTTTCGTGCTGCCTGGGTGGATATTATAATTGCTTCTATGAGCTTCCGATAAGATTTCTTCCTTAAGCTCTACATGATCGGGCACGGACATTCTTCCTCGGAACTTCAAGATTCCATTCTCACTCACTTGGAAGTCTGACTTCTTCTTAGTGGCATCCAACTCAACAATTCTTTGAATCTCTTGGTCCGTAGACTGCAGTTCCTTAATCTTGGCCTGGATCTCCGGTTCGATTCTTAACGCAGCTAATTGATTGGATATCTGGCTCACTTCAAACTTGAACTCTAAATCTCTGAGCCTTTCCAATAATGTCCACTCCTTGACCATTAGGTGCGTCATACTAGACTTGCGACTTAAGGCATCAGCAACTCGATTCGCCTTACCTGGATGATATAAAATGTCGCAATCGTAATCCTTCAGAAGCTCCATCCATCGGTGCTACCTCATATTCAACTCCTTATGTGAAAATATGTACTTGAGGCTTTGATGATCAATATAAATCTGGAACTTCTCTCCACACAAATAATGTCTCCAGATTTTGAGGGCAAAAACGATAGCAGCTAGTTCCAAATCATACGTCGGGTAATTCATCTCGTGCGGTCTCAACTGGCACGATGCATATGCTACTACTTTTCCATGTTGCATCAAAACACATCCAAGCCCTCTCAAAGAAGCATCACTATAAACTTCAAATCCTCTAGGTCCAGACGAAATGGTCAACACTGGAGCTGTTGTTAGCCTATGCTTCAGCTCTTGGAAACTTTTCTCACATTTGTCATCCCACTCAAACTTGGCCTCTTTCTTAAGCAGTCTTGTCAATGGCACGGCTATCGATGAAAATCCTTCTACGAATCGCTTATAATAGCCAGCCAAACCAAGAAACCTCCAGATTTCTATTACTGATGTCAGTCTTGGCCACTTAGTCACTACTTCAATCTTTGCTGGATCCACCGAAATCTCATCTCTAGAAATGATATGTCCAAGAAGCCCTACTCGGCTAAGCCAAAATTTACACTTGCTGAACTTGGCATACAGTGTGTGTTCTCCTAAGGTCCGTAACACCTTCGTCAAGTGTACTTCATGTTCCTCAGGACTCTTAGAATATACCAGTATATCATTAATGAAAACTATCACAAGCTGATATAGGAATTCCTTAAATACCCGATTCATCAGATCCATAAAAGTAGCTGGTGCGTTCGTTAATCCAAAGGGCATAACTATAAATTCATAATGCCCATATCTAGTCCTAAAAGCAGTCTTGGGAATGTCCTCATTTCTGATCCTCAGCTAATGATACTCGGTCCTCAAATCTATTTTGGAAAACACTGAGGCTCCTTGTAACTGGTCGAACAGATCATCAATCCTCGGCAGCGGATACTTGTTCTTCACCATTACTTGGTTCAATTGCTGGTAATCTATGCACAACCTCATAGTTCCATCTTTCTTTCTCACAAACAGGACTGGCGCTCCCCACAGAGTCACACTAGGGCGAATGAAACCTTTGTCCAGCAATTCCTATATTTGCACTTTTAGTTCCTTCAATTCTGATAAGGACATCCGATATGGTGCCTTCAAAATCGGCTCCGTCCCAGGGGTCAATTTAATCACAAACTCCACCTCTCGTTCAGGCGGTAAACCCGGCAATTCCTCAAGAAAGACCTCGAAAAAATTGCATACTACGGGTATATCTTCCAACTTAGATTCCGCCACGGTTGGATCCACAGCATTCACCAAATATCCTTCGCACCCATTATCTAACAACTTGGTCACCTCAAGCGAGGAAATCCAAGGGATCGAGGTTCATCCTCGGTTTTTCCTAAAACACAAAACTAAGGCATCCATCCAAGTTAAATTGGATCGTCCTATCGCTGCAATCCAACACGGCTTTCTGTTGGACTAACCAGTCCATACCAATTATCACATCAAAATCGAACATGGCCAAAACTGCCAAGTCGATACTCTCTTTCTTACACCCAATAATTATCTTACAATTAGGTCATCTGAAAGAGACAAGCACCCACCACCCGCCTGGGTGGCGCTGCTGGAGCGCGCACTCTTCCTCTCGCAAAAGGTTGAGTGTTCGAATCCCGGGCGCCGCAGGGTGACTTAACCGGTGGCATGTGTGTGGTGGCTAGCACGTGTCGCCCCCAGGGTTTACTCCCCAGCTGTCGGCCGTGCGGGGGTTCCCTGGGTTATCAAAAAAAAAAAAAAAAGAGACAAGCACCCTATCACTCATGGGAGTCAACACACAAAGCACATTCTCAAGCAACACTGGTTTCATACCAACTAACTTAATAAACTGTTCTGAAATGAAAGAATGGGTCGCCCCGGATCAAATAATGCATAAGCGGCATGATCACATAAGGAAATCATACCTGTGACCATGCCCGGTACATTCTCAGCTTCTTTGCGTGCCATGGCATAGACCCTTCCTTGAGCTGATGGACACCCCTGATTTGCCGATAGGGGATTCCCGGCTTGGTTTCTTGCTTAGGGCTACTGCTGGAACATCATAGGTGGTCCTGAAGGACGCATCTAAGGGCAATTCTTGATTTGGTGCTCCATACTCCAACACTTAAAACACGCTCCAAACCTACTTGGCTGGTTACTTGGCTTCTCAATATTTCTCCTAAAAGGAGAAACAAATTGTCTGTTGCTAACCATTGGCTTCTTCCCAAGACGACAATTATCCCTATTCTGGGCAAACCGCGATCTCGAAGCAGTTGCCCTTTCCTATTGATCTTGCTCAATAATCTGAGCCCGCCTATACATTTCTTCATAATCTTTGATGTCATGTGATAATATCTGACTCTGAAGATTCGGCTTCAATCCATCTCGGAATTTTCGAGCTCTATCTCGCGGATTTTCTACCATAGTCGGTGCGAACTTTGCCAATCTTGCAAATTTCGCTTCATATTGGTCAACGGTCATCTGACCTTGGCGTAATCGCATAAACTCCATCAACTTCTTTTCCTGGGCATTCTCCGAGAAATACTTTTCATAAAAATTCTCAACAAATACCGCCCAAGTCAAGGCCGTTCCTTCTGGAAATACTCTACCTTTTGTGGCATTCCACCAATCATTGGCACTATCTTATAACTAATAAGCCGCCAATGTTACCTTCTCTTCATCGGTGCATCCTAAAACCTTGAAGGCTTTCTTCAATTCTTCCACCCACCTTGGTGCAGTCTCAGGGTCACCACGACCATGAAACTTAGGCAGCTTCAGCTTTATGAATTGTTCCACTAACTGAGGCATCTGTCTAACTCCTGCTGGTTAAACTTACCCTTGATGGGCTTGATTTCCTCCAATACCAACAATCGATGCGGCCACAGCAGCCTGTGCATAAGCTGCAGCCATTTCCTGATTTTGCAATCCCATAATATGTCCTATCTCCCGTAGGGTCTCAATCACTTCATCAAACCTGGGGTCCCTGGCTTCGTGGCCTCTAGTGCTAGATTGACCCTGGGGTTCCTTGCTCCTTCTTCTACTCATCCTCACAATACTTGCTACTCAACTACCTACTATAATTCTACTAGGAAATTAAAGATTTAAACCAATCTATCCCAGTCTAAGTCCTATGCAGGTATCAAAACAACAATCAACAACCAGCATGCGGCCTAACAAGAGTTATCCAACACATCACCCAAGGAATTTGCATACTCACCTCGGGTCCTGCCGTACCTACACTTTACGGGTCATATCCATAAACACTCAATCAACACACAACTGTCAGGATATACATTTAGCATATAAGGCCACCCTACTGGCTACCCAAGGTTTCATTGCTCCTTATCACTCCAGGCTTCGACCGAATTGGACTGAACTGACCTTGCTCTGATACCAATTCAAACGGGAATGTCACGCCCCGAATCCTCCGGTACGTGCACATCTCACCTTTGATCGATTTGTGTCCGACGTCTCAGGATGCGTCACCGACCCAACACCCAAACAGAGAGTAAGGCACATGCGGAAGCAACAAATAAGTAACACCCGTACGAAAACGCACGTGAGACCAAAGATAGAACAACGAACCAAACAGGAATATAACTACAAATATACATTTTGTGTTACTATAGAAAACCTTTTTACAATATCCATTTATACAACAAAAACAAACAACACTAGCAGTCAACAGCCACTAGGTCAAAAAGGGTAAGTGGCTAAGCTTGGTTAGGCTAACTGATGGGAGGATCACAGTAAAAAAGAAATGGACTCTACTGCTAAGGACTCTGGTCTGCTTTAGGGCTCCCAATCAGGGTCTGAAGACTTCGAAGAATCATCTAATGCCTCCTCTGAAGAACTCTCCAGGGGCTCAGACTCCTCTGACTCCATATCTTGCACTACAGCCTACTCATCCTCTGAATCTGGCTCTAACTCCAGATCAAGGTATGGTCCGATCTCCTCATCCGAGTCTAACTCTTCAACTTCTCCATCCTCATCTAAGTCTATAGCCTCCGGTTCATCCTCTTGGTCAGTAAACTGATCTAGGTCTTGAACTATCACCTATGGCTCATCATCCATTATATTCTCCTGGACATCCCAATTATGATCATCCTGGGGATCGATCACCTCACCATCAGCAACTATAGGTTCCATCAAGCCATTTCCGTCAATCGGGACATCGAAGGTCTTGAGAGGTTAGCCTATATTTCCATCAACATCTCGTAGACACCAAGCAACGTACTCCTGGGTCTGATAAAAATAGTCGCCCACGTTCACAAAAACTACCGATCGATACCTCATATATGCTTCCCTATTCCCAGAGGAAAATACATTGGTCGACTGTTGGATCTGCGTCGGGATCCCAAAAAGTGTAGGTAGCTTCGGCATGTCAGGGCTGGGGGTTTGAAAAGTTGGGTTATTACAACCGTGAGACGAATCTCAGCGAGTACAACCCCTAAACCTAGGCTAGGCTAACATGCATCCTCTTGACAAACGAAACAACACAATACACAACCAATGACCTAGACCCTTGAGCCTAGATCGATCATCACACTGACCCTGCAGGTTAAACGGTTCAATATATAACAATCACGGCACATACGTGGCATACATAGTTACACGTATGCCATACTCATGCTCATGCTTAATAATGTTCGTTTCGCATACTACTCACCGAGTCTTGCACACTCGCACACTGGCCCATGCATTCTTATACATGCAAATATCATCATCATGCTATGTTTCACTTTGGCTCACACTGCACACTGGCTCGATGCTCAATTAATACGACCCGTGCAAAACGCATCTGGTCTCTTTCTTAATTACAACACTCCGTGGCCAGCGTAAAAACGCCCCAGGCCCAGTGTCTCTAGTATGCTACAAAGTGCATGAGGTACAACACCGATCTCCCCACGAACCAAAGCCCATGTAAAACGCATCAGGTTAGTCGTCTTCCGGACGTACCGGGCATCGTCCTGCTTCAAAGTGCATGAGGACGGCACACCCCGCGTAACACGCATCATGGCGAAATGTGATCACACATACACATGGCCAGTTATTATCTGAACCCAGCGTAACGCGCATCAGGGTATTTTAGGTGATCACATGCTCATGGCAGGCACGTGTTCTCACACAATTTCATTACACGCCTCATTCTCGGCATCCACAATACGTGACCATGTAATGAGATACAATGCATTATGAGCATCAACATAATTCAGGCATCCAGTCAAATTCATGCCACAACAATGTGCTCAATTCATAACAACCTGCTTGCTTGGCCAATTAATACCGTGCGGCTCAAATTCACAATGTATAATTTGGCATTCAATTCAGCCATTAATTAGCCAATCACATTTCGCACAATTTGGCCACACGAGCACACGACATGGCATATCATAATCTATCACAATTGAGCATAATTAATCACAATTCAATCAACATCCAATCACCTCGGACAATCCCGGCAATTCAACCAACGATTTCCCCAATTTGCCTATTCTAGTCCAATGATCCTTCAATGGACAGTCACCAAATCAGCCACTATTTGTCCTCAAATAATTCATATTAATCCACCAAATTTGTCTCGATGACAACCTCCACCAATCGGTTTCCCAATTTTTCTTAATACACATCGATATTACCTAACCATTCTAGAAAACGCACTATCAGTCCTAATTCGGATTTAGGAGGTACACACCAAATTTCTAAACTACAACGACGAGAATGGGCGGCTGATCACCTATGAACGGCGAAATCGATGACGGCTCACGGCTGCGACGCGGCTATACGAACAGCGGTCCTTGGCCGAACCGTACGGCGGCGAAGATGGTGAAGGCTAGGCGGCGGAGGGGAAGTGGTTAGGTGTAAGGCAGTGCTGGCGACGCAAGGCGATGGCGACGGTCACAGTGGTGGCGTCCGGCGGTCGGCCTCGAAGCGGCGATACACGGCTTAGAGGGAGAGAGCGATGGAATAGGATGGGGGGCTGGCGAGATGATGGCGAGGCACAGTGGAGCGGCGGCTGGTGAGCGGCGGCGACGCGGCACTGGCGAACGGCGGCGCCGGCGGCTTCACAACGGCGAAGGAGGAGGACAATCGGTGGGGGAGGAGGAAGTTGTAACAATCTGAATTTCGATGTAATTCCGGGATCAATAAAATTAATATTATTTTGCATTTTATTTTAGTAAGTCTCAACCAGAGCTGATCACTCTCGGGATACTAACCAATAGGGTATGGCTAACTAGGAAATGGTACGTGGATCAGGGACCCGATCGTGAATTGGACATCGATCACGAGAAATGATGAGGGAATATTTTGGACCAATGTAAGCCGATCTTAGGAAAGTGACGGATATGGTTTGGCTAAGGCCAATGAAGTACAATCAGATCGCAGGTGATTCTACAGGACCGAAAGTGCACGTGGCTAACCAGTCCTGAATTTAAACCGAACGATCGCGACCTCTGGGACTAGTGATAATTTCTCATTCTCTCATTGATCGAGACCGTCATGACTCAGATAACCCTAGGTCGATAATGCGTAACCCATAAATAGCCGCCCGTTAGTGAGAGACCCTGAAATTTAGCGAGATTTGATCACAAAATTGGATCCGGACTTGGTCATCGATTTTCGGGTCTGTATACGACTATTTTGCAAGGCTAACATCATTTTAGAGTGGCCACGTATATTTGGAATTATTACAATCGAAAAATGGAATTTCGACTCGAAAGTGAAAAAAATTACAATTTTGCCCTCCGGACTTTGAAGTTGATTTTTGAGGGCTTGTGGAACTATTTCGTGATTTCAACACCATATTATGTTGGCCACACACATTTGAGGTTGGTACGGTCGAAAAATGGAATTTCCACCCGGGATTGGAAAAATGACCATTTTGCCCCTAGGCCTATTTTTTGGTCCGAATTTTTGGGAAAATATTTGGGATAATTAAAATTAATTATCAGCTCAATTATTGGACTCAAAGACCATTTTACCCTTGCATTATTGGATTAGATTAAGTGTGGACTGTTGGATCAAGGGCATTTTGGTCATTTGGCCCGAATTTGTGACACATGGCATCCACTAGCCATTATATTTGACCAGCCTTGACCATGCTCTCTCCTCACTCTTCATTCCAGGCCATCCCACTCTCTCTCTTCCTCTCGATTTCTCTCTCTCCCGCCGGTTCCTCTTTCTCGGCCATCCTTCGCCGGAGCTTCACTGCCGACCGTCGGAGTGCCGCCCAGCCGAGCTGCCACCACCGTGACACCACCATGTCACCCTCACCCTCATACGACCGCCTTCTCCCCTTTTTCTGCCCTCCTCAGCCGCCAATTAGCCAAGGTCGAGAGGGCCGCCGGAGCTCCACCGTCGCCGAGCTGCCGCGCCGGAGCTGCCTGGTTGAGCTGTGGCCGCCGTGAACCATGCCACCGTCGATCACCCTCGCCGAACCACTTTCCCTCCACTGTCTCGCCATCATCCTCGCCGCCGTATGGCTTGGCCATAAGACCGCCGTCCGTACGCCGCGTCGCCGTGAGCAGGAACCCACCGCTAGTTACACCGTTCACCAGTGATCGGCCGCCGTTCCTCATCGTCGTGGTCTAAAATTAAGTGAGTGTACCTCCTAAACCTGGATTAAGACTGACGGTGCATTTTCTGGACTGGCTTAGGTATTATCGGTGTATATTTAGGACAGGATTAAGGACCGATTGGTGGAAATAAATTTCGAGGAATTTAGTGGGATTATTATAGATAATTATTGGGCTCGGATTGATGGAATAGTGGTTGTCTGTATTTTGAGGAATGTACCTGATTATAACGGACAGTAGGAATTGTTAGCTGAATGGCTGGGATTACCCGGGGTGATTGGCTGTTAATTGATTGGTGATTAATTGTGCTTAATTGTGAAATGCCATGTTGTGTGCTCGTGTGGCCGATTCGTGCAAAGTGTGATTGGCCAACTAACGACTTATTTTGATTATCGAATTGTGTATTGTGAATTGGGCCACACGGTACTAATTGGCCAAGTAAGCATGCTATTTGTAGATTGGGCACTGTGTGGTGGCTTTGATTTGACTGAGTGCATGTGGTTTACTGATGCTTATGTTGCACTATGTTGCATTTCATGGTCACGCATTGGGTATGCCGAGAATGAGGCGTGTGACGAAATTGTGCGAGAATGCATGCCTGACATGAGCATGTGATCACCTAAAATACCCTGATGTGTTTTACGCGAGGTTCAGATAATAACTGGCCATATGTATGTGTGATCACATTTCGCCTAGATGTGTGTTACGCGAGGTGTACCGTCCTCATGCACTTTGTAGCAGGACGATGCTCGATACGTGTAACAGCCTGAAATTCGATGTAATTTCGGGATCAATAAAGTTGATATTATTTCGCATTTCATTTTAGTAAGTCTCGCGCAGAGCTAATCACTCTCGGGATACTAATCAATAGGGTATGGCTAACTAGGAAACGGTACGTGGACCAGGGACCTTATTGTGACTCGGACACTGGCCACGAGAAATGATGAGGGAATATTTTGGCCTGATGCAGGTCGATCTTAGGAAAAATGACGGATATCGTTTGGCCAAGGCCAACGATGTACAATCGGATCGCAGGTGATTCTGCACGACCGAAAGTGCACGTGACCAACCAGTGCTAAACTTAAACCGAACGATCGCGACCTCTAGGACCAGAGATAATTTCTCATTCTCTCAATGATTGGGACCGTCATGACTCAGATAATCCTAGGTCGATACGCATAATTCCGAACCAGCCGTCTGTTAGTGAGAGACCCTAAAATTGGTAATTTGACGAGATTCGGTCACGAAATTGGATCCGGACTTGGTCATCGATTTTTGGGACTGAATACGACTATTTTGCCAGGCCGACGTCATTTTAAAGTGGCCACGCATATTTGGAGTTATTACGGTCGAAAAATGGAATTTCGACGCGGAAGTGAAAATTTACGATTTTGCCCTCCGGACTTCAAAGTTGATTTTCGAGGGCTTAAGAGACTATTTTTGAGAATTCGACGCCATATTATGTTGGCCACACACATTTGGAGTTGGTACGGGCGAAAAATGGAATTTCGACTCCGGACCGAAAAAATGACCATTTTGCCCCTGGGCCATTTTCAGTTCCGAATTTTGGAAAATAAATTAAGGTATTAATTAAATATGTATAAGCATCAATAATTGAGCTAAAGACTCAATTGCCCTTCAATTATTGGACTGGATCAAATGAGGACCGTTAGATTATGGGCATTTTGGTCAAAATCCTTAGATCGGCGACAAGTGTCCCCCACCAGCCACTACATTTAACCACCCTTGGACCCATTTCTCTCTCACTCCTCCCTCTCATTCGGCCACCATCTCCTCCTCCTCATCCGATCAGCCCCTCTCCTCCGCCGGTCCCCCCTCCTTGCCGTTCGTGAGACTGCAGTGGACGCCGGTCGCCGGAGCTGCTCGCCGCCGCACCAGCCGCCGCCGTCTTCACCCTACCACCACCACCATCTCGTCCCCATCCTCTCTCTCTCTTCCATTTCCTTTTTCCTCTCGGCCACGTAAGACCGCCACTCGTCGCCGTACGTCACCACCGCCAATGAGCTGCGCCGTGCGCCGCCATGCTGTCCGTCCATCCATCGCCACTCTCCCTCACTGAACCGCATCCCCTTTACCGTCTTGCCATCCCCGTCCACGTCGACGTCTAGATCGGCCAAAGGACCGCCGTTCGTACATTGCACCGCCGCCATTACCGCCATCTACAGTTGAAATACCGCCGCCGGTTCCACCGTTCACCAGTGATCGGCCGCCGTTTCTCGTCGACATGGTTTGGATTTTGGTGAGTATACCTCCTAAGCCTAGATTAGGATTGACGGTGCGTTTTCTGGACTGGCTTAGGTATTATCGGTGTTTATTTAGTACAGGATTGAGGACCGATTGGTGGAAATAAAATCCGAGGAATTTAGTGGGGTTATTATAGATAATTATTGGGCTCAGATTGATGGAATAGTGGCTGTTTGTATTTTGGGGAATGTACTAGATTATCACGGATAGTAGGAAATATTAATTGAATGGCCGGGATTACCCAGGGTGATTGGCTGTTGATTGATTGGTGATTAATTGTGCTTAATTATGAAATGCCATGCTGTGTGCTCGTGTGACCGAATCGTGCGGAGTGTGATTGGCCAATTGACGGCTTGAATTGAGTATGAAATTGTGCATTGGGCTGCACGGTATTAACTGGCCAAGTGAGCATACTATTTGTAAATTGAGCACTGTGTGGTGATATGGATTTGATTGAGTGCATGTGCTTTGCTGATGCTCATGTTGCATTTTTCATGGTCACGCATTATGTATGCGAAGAGTGGGGCATGTGACGAAATTGTGCGAGAATGCGTGCCTAACATGAGCATGTGATCACCTAAAATATCCTGATGCGTTTTACGCGGGATTAAGATAATAACTGGTCGTATGTCTGTGTAATCACATTTCGCCTTGATGCGTGTTACGCGGGGTGTGCCGTCCTCATGCACTTTATAGCAAGACAATGCCCGATACGTCCGGAAGATGACTAGCCTCATGCACTTTATAGCAGGCTTGGGTTCATAAGGAGATCAGTGTTGTGCTTCATGCACTTTGTAGCAGGCTAGAGACACTAGGCTTAGAGCGTTCTTACGCTGGCCACGGAGTGTTGTGTTTAAGAAAGGGACCTGATGCGTTTTTACGCGGGTCGTATTAAATAATAATTGAGCATTTGCCAATGTGCTAGTGCGGGCTAGTGAGCTGAGACATGAATATGGCATGAAAATAGCATGTGCATGCATAAGAATGCATGGGCCAGTATGCGAGTATGTGAGACTCGGTGAATCGCATGGGATATAAACACTGATGAGCGTGAACATGCGCATATCGTACGTATGAATAGCATGTTCGTGTATGTGAATTGATCATTATATTGAAATGCTTAACCTGTAGGGTCAGCCAATGATGCGTGCGTGGGCGAGTGACTCTGAACATAAAATTTCAAGACTGCACGATTCTAGAAAAATGGGCGTAACTTCCTCAATACAGGTCCGATTGACCCGATTCCAAAAGCCACAGATCAAGGACTCGTAGATCTACAACTTTTGTGTTTTGAGTTTCCACAAATAACCTCTGTGGAGTGAGCGATTCTGGGAGGAAGTGGACGAGGCACTGTGTTTGTGGGGATGTTTGTAACTCGAAGGATATGGAAGGTCTATCACCTAAGCCTAAAGGCACAAGCCACCAGCCAAGGATAAAGGACCGAGATAATTGCAGTTCACCACCAAGGCTTAAAGGAAATTCCACCGACCAAGGATAAAGAACTGTTTGATTCACCACCAACGACGTTGGATAAAGAATCGAGATAATAATTCAACTCACAAAGAGGAATTTTCATTTGTTCAACTTCCTCCCTTACAAATGAGAATATGTCTCATTATATAGATATTAGACTCAGAATTGAAAACAACATGGGAACTACCCAAACATTAAAGACTAAACAGGACTGAAATAGCATTAAAGGTCTAGGAACTAGGGAATGCAATAAACAACATGGGGACTAGGAGTCTTAACTCTTCAGCCTTCAAAATTCGTCGAACTAGGGAATGCATTAAACAACATGGGGACTAGGAGTCTTAACTCTTCAGCCTTCAAAATTCGTCCACCAATAATAACCAGCAAATATCCACTTCCAAAGAGCATTAAATCACTACGGAAATTATTCTGAATAACTCCCTTTTGATATAGCATCGATCAGCAACGAATTTTGATATTGGTATCAGCATTCCTTAACCCATCGAAGCAAGTTGTAACCAAAGTTAGTCTTGGTATGAATAAGTACCGATAGTGTTTGTTTTGCCGAAGGAATCTGCTCAGGACTTAAGGATTGATCAGTAGTCTCGGATGCTCCCGCATCAGCCAAGTAAAGGATCGGGGCTCAAGGGCCCAGGTCAAAGAATGAGTATGATTTGTATTGTTATGCTGTTTGCGTATGCCTGTTAGGAGAATGCATGTTAGCCTAGCCTAGGTTTAGGGAGTTTTACTCACTGAGATTCATCTCATGGTATTAATAAACCAACATTTCAGACCCCCGTCCCTGACCATGTCTAAGGTACATACACTTTTTGGGATCCCGATACAGATCCAGCAGTTGACCAGTGTGTTTTCATCCGGTAATTAGGAAGAGTATATAAGATATAGATCGGTAGTTTTTGTGGACACGGGAGAATATTTCTTTCATACGCAAGAGTACGTGGCTTGGTGTTTACAAGACGCTGATGGAAACATAGGCCGACCTCTCAAGACTTTTGACGACACACTTGATGAGAACGGCTTGATGGAGCCCATATACATGGATGGTGAGGTGATAAACCTGCAGGATGTTTATGATGTTGATGGCATCAATGAGCCCATGAATGGGGAGCCACAGGTGATAGCTAAAGACCCAGACCAATTCGCAGGAGAAGAAGATGAGTTAGAGGACATGGACCTAGATTCTAATGAAGACCATGGAGAGGTAGCAGAGCTAGGCTCAGATGAAGAGATAGGACCCGATGATGAGTTAGGACTTTATCTCGACCCAGAACTAGAGCTGGATTCTGAAGATGAGAGGGCAGCAGCAGCGGACATGGATTCCGAAGAGTCCAAGTCTCAAGAGAGTTCAGCAGCGGAGTCTTCAGAGTCGTCTGATCTGGATTGGGAACCCTAGGATAGGTCCTAACTCTTTATAAGAAAGCTAGTAACTTTTTGATTGTGACCTTCCCTGCAGTTGACCCAACCGTTCCTCAGCCATAGTACTTTTTGACTTGGTGGCTGTTGTAGATTTGTTGGTTTCGTTTTATCTTTTAATATGTATAAAGTACGTTGTAAAAAGATTCGTAGTTGGTAATGAAAGTGTATGTTCTGGTTTTGACGATTGTTCTACCTTGGTCTCATGTGTTATTTTATACGGGTGTATATACATACTTATATACGTTGTTTCTCATTGTGTGGGTCGGCGACGCATCCTGGGAGTGTTGCACCGCAATCAATCGAGTGGGATGTTAGCGCTTTGTGGGGTACAGGGCGTGACGGTACGTCCGAAAGACGACCAGCCTCATGTACTTTGAAGTAGGCTTGATTCGTAAGGAGATCAGTGTTGCGCCTCATACACTTTGTAGCAGGCTAAAGACACTAGGCCTAGAGCGTTTTACGCTGGCCACGGAGTGTTGTGTTTAAGAAATGGACCTGATGCATATTTACGTGGGTCGAATGAAATGATAAATCGAGCATTTGCCAGTGTGCTAGTGTGGGCTAGTAAGCCGTGATATGAATATGGCATGAGAATAGCATATGCATGCATAAGAATGCATGGGTCAGTGTGCAAATGTGCGTGGCTTGGTGAATGGCATGTGATTCGAATACTAATGAGTGTGAGCATGCGTATGACGTACGTATGGATAGTGCGTTCGTGTATGTGAGTTGAGCATTATATTGAAATGCTAACCTGCAGGGTCAGCCAGGTAAGTGATATGGGCCCAAGAGCCCTGGTCGGAGGATGATTGTGATTTGTATTGCTATGCTTATTGTAATATACCTGTCAAGAGAATGCATGTTAGCCTAGCCTAGGTTTAGGGATTGTACTCGCTGAGATTCGTCTCACGGTTGTAATAACTCACCTTTTTAAACCCCTAGCCCTGAGTATGCCGAAGCCACTGCCTCTTTTTGGGATCCCTATGCAGATTCATTCGACTTCGAGGGTGTACCCCGCTGGAAACGGGGAGGCATATGTGAGATACTATTATGTAGTCTTTGTGAACGTGGGTGACTACTTTTATCAGACTTAAGAATATGTAGCTCGGTGCTTGAAAGATGCAGACGGAAACATTGGGCGACTCCTCAGGACATTCGACTTCCGATAAATATAGGTGGGGTAATGATACCTCAGATCGCCGACGATCATGGATCCCTCGACTGCAGACGAGTCTATGGCTATGGACCAAGAGTCAAGGGTGTGGTACGAGGACCCCGAGCTGATGGAAGATGAGGAGGAGGAGCCGGAAGCTTTGGAGTTAGATTCGGAACAGGATGGAGAGATCGCTGAGGTGGGATCGGATGTAGAGCTAAGATCAAATGAAGAGTTAGGGCTGTATATGGATCCCGAGTTGGAGCCGGATTCAGAAAATGATTGGGCAGCTACCCAGGCCACAGAATCAGAGGAGTCCGAGTTAAATGAGAGATCCTCAAGGATTCTTCGGAGTCCTCAGACCCTGACTGGGAGCCGTAGAAGGGACCCGAGTTTGGTAGGGAGGATTGTACCCTTTTGGTTGTAGTCCTCCTTATAGGTTTAGTTGACTCACCCTAGCCACCTACTCTTTTTGTTTTAGTAGTGGCCGTTCACTGACCCTTTTTTTTTGTTTGGATGTGTTTATGTTGTGTATATGTAAAGGCTGTAAAAGAGTTTCGCACCGAATATGTATAAAGAATACATATTTCACTATTGTTTGATTGTCTATCGTGCTATCCATTGTCTCGTATTAATATTTTGTTAGGGTTTTATCTATTTATTTGCTTTCGCTTGCGCTTTGCTCTCTGTTTGGACGTTGGGTCGGCGACGCTTCCTCGGACGTCGCGAATATATCGACCAAGGTAGGGATGTTGCGTACCATGGGGTTCGGGGCGTGATATCCCCGTTTGAATTGGTATCAGAGCAAGGTCAGCTCGGTTCAATTAGATCGAAGTCTGGAGTGATAAGGAGCGATGAAACCTTGGGTAGCCAGTAGGGTGATCTCGTGTACTACATGTACCTCCTGACAGTTGTGTTTGATTGAGTGTTTATAGGTCTGATCCGTAAAGTGCAGGTGCGGCAGGACCCGAGGTGAGTATACGAATCCCTTGGGTAATGTGTTGGATAATTCTTGTTAGGCCGCATGCTGGTGGCTGATTGTTGTTTTAATACCTACCTATGACTTAGACTGAGTTAGATTGGTTTAAGTCTTTAATTCCTTTGTGGAATTATGGTAGGTAGTTGAGTAACTAGTATTGTGGGAATGAGTCGAAGAAGGGGCAAGGAAGCCCAGGGTCAATCTAGCGCTGGTGGCCATGAAGCTAGGGACCCCAGGTTCGATGAAGTGATGGAGACCCTACGGGAGATAGGGCATATTATAGGGTTGCAAGCTCAGGAAAAAGTTGCAGCTTATGCATAGGCTACTGGGGCTACGCCGATTACTGGTGTTGGAGGAAATCAAGCCCAGCAAGGAAAGGCTCAACCAACGGGGGTTAGACAGATGCTCCAGTTAGTAGAACAATTTATAAAGTTGAAACCGCCTAAGTTTCATGGTCGTAGTGACCTCGAGACTGCGCTAAGATGGGTGGAAGAATTGGAGAAAGCTTTCAAGGTTTTGGGGTGCATTGATGAAGAAAAGGTAATGCTGGCGGCTTATCAGTTATAGGACTGCTACAGAAAGGAGAGTATTTCCTGAAGGAACAGCTTCAAATTGGGCGGTATTTGTTGAGAATTTCTATGAGAAGTATTTCTCAAAGAACACCTAGGAAAAGAAGTTGATGGAATTTATGCAATTACGCTAAGTTAGATGACTGTTGATCAATATGAAGCGGAATTTGCAAGATTAGCGAAGTTCGCACCGACTATGGTGGAAAACCCGCGAGATAGAGCTCGAAGATTCCGGGATGGATTGAAGTCTTATCTTCGGAGTCAGATATTGTCGCATGACATCAAGGACTATGGAGAAATGTATAGACGAGCTCAGATTATTGAGCGAGATCAGCAGGAAAGGGCAGCCGCTTCAGGATCACGATTTGCTCAGAATAGAGATAACCGTCGTCTTAGGAAGAAGCCAATGGTTGGCAATCGACGATTTGTTCTGCTAGTTAGGAGAACTATTGGGAAACCGAGTCCCTAGCTGAGTAGATATGGAGCATGTTTTAAGTGCGGGAGCATGGAGCATCAGATTCGCAATTGCTCGCATATGCGTCCCTCAGGACTGCCTATGTTATCCCAACAGCAGCCCCGAGTAGGAAATTAAGCCGGGAATCCCCCACCGGCTAGTTAGGGGCGACCACCAGTTCAAGGAAGGGTCTATGCCATGGTGCACAAGGAAGCTGAGAATGTACCGGGCGTGGTCACAGGTACGATTTCCTTATGTGATCATGCCGCTTATGCATTATTTAATTCGGGAGTGACCCATTCTTTCATTTCTGAATAGTTTATTAAGTTGGTTGGTATAAAACTAGTGTTACTTGAGAATGTGCTATGTGTGTCGATACCCATGAGTGATAGGGTGCTAGTTTCTTTTGGATGCCCTAATTGTAAGATAATTATTAGGGGTAAGGAAGAGAGTATCGACTTGGCAGTATTGGCCATGTTCAATTTTGATGTAATCATTAGGATGGACTGGTTAGTTTGACAGAAAGCTGTATTAGATTGCAGCGAAAGGACGATCCAATTTAACCCAGATGGATGTCCTAGTTTTGTGTTCCAGGGAAACCGAGAAGGAACCTCGATCCCTTGGATTTCCTTGCTTGAGGCGACCATTTGTTAGATGATGAATGTGAAGGATATCTGGTGAATGTTGTGGATCCGACAGTGGCGAAACCTAAGTTGGAGGATATACTCGTAGTATGCAATTTTCCTGAGGTGTTTTCTTAGGAATTGTCGGGTTTACTGCTTGAGCGAGAGGTGGAATTTGTGATTGAATTGACCCCTGGGACAGAACCGATTTCGAAGGCACCATATCGGATGTCCCTATCAGAATTGATGGAGCTGAAGGTGCAAATATAGGAATTGCTGGACAAGGGTTTCATTCGCCCGAGTGCATCTCCATGGGGAGCGCCAGTCCTGTTTGTTAGAAAGAAAGATGGAACTCTGAGGTTATGCATAGATAACCGACAGTTGAACCAAGTGACGGTGAAGAACAAATATCCGCTACCGAGGATTGATGATCTATTCGACCAGTTACAAGGAGCCTTAGTATTTTCCAAGATAGATTTGAGGACCGAGTACCATCAGCTAAGGATCAGAGATGAGGACATCCCCAAGACTGCTTTCAGGACCAAATATGGGCATTACGAATTTACAGTTATGCCCTTTGGACTAACAAATGCCCTAGCCGCTTTCATGGATTTGATGAATCGGGTATTCAAAGAATTCTTGGACTAGTTCGTGATAGTTTTCATTGATAATATACTGGTGTACTCTAAGAGCCCCGAAGAGCATGAAGTACACTTGGCTGAAGTGCTACGGACCTTAAGAGAACATGCGTTGTATGCCAAGTTGAGCAAGTGCAAGTTTTGGCTCAGCCGAGTAGGATTTCTTGGACATATCGTTTCGGTAGACGGAATCTCTATAGATCCAGCAAAGATTAAAGCAGTGACTAAGTGGCCTAGACCAACATCGGTAACTAATATTTGTGAAAGGATTTTCATCAATAGCTATGCCATTGATAAGGCTGCTTAAGAAGGAAACTAAGTTTGAATGGGATGATAATTGTTAGAGAAGCTTCCAAGAACTGAAGCACAGGTTAACAACCGCTCCAGTGTTAACCATACCATCGGGACTTGGAGGATTCGAGATTTACAGTGATGTTTCTTTGAGAGGGCTCGGATGTGTTTTAATGCAACATGGAAAGGTGGTAGCATATGCGTCGCGTTAGTTGAGACCACATGAGATGAATTATCCGACGCATGATTTGGAATTAGCTTTTATTGTTTTCGCACTCAAAATCTGGAGACATTATTTATGTGGAGAGAAGTTTCAGATTTATACTAATCATCAAAGCCTCAAGTACCTGTTTTCGCAGAAAGAGTTAAACATGAGGCAGCGCCGATGGATGAAGTTTTTAAAGGACTACAATTGCGACATATTGTAACACCCTGGTAAGGCAAATCGAGTTACTGATGCCCTAAGTCGTAAATCTAGTATGGCGTATCTGATGGTCAAGGAGTGGATGTTATTGGAAAGGCTCAGAGATTCAGAGTTCAAATTTGAAGTGAGCTAAGTGTCCAACCTGCTAGCTGCATTAAGGATTGAACCAGAACTCCTATCTAGAATCAAAGAGCTTTAGTCTACCGATCAAGAAATCCAAAAGATTATTGGATTGGATGCTGCTAAGCAAAAGTCAGACTTCCAGGTGAGCGAGAATGGAATCTTGAAGTACCGAGGAAGAATATGCATGCCCGATGACACGGAACTCAAGGAAGAAATCTTATCGGAAGTTCATAGGAGCAATTACAGTATTCACCTAGGCAGCACGAAAATATATCAGAATCTGCGACAATATTATTAGTGGAACAGAATGAAGGCGGATATGGCCAAACATGTGGCCAAGTGTTTGACGTGGCAACAAGTGAAGGCACAGCACTACAAGCCAGGTGGCTTATTGAGGCCATTGGAGATCCCTGAGTGGAAATGGGAGCACATCACGATGGATTTCGTGATGGGATTGCCACAAAGCTAGAGAGGACATGACTCGATATGGGTCATAGTGGATCGCTTAACGAAGTCAGCGCACTTCCTAGCAGTGCAACAGGACTTTGAGCTGGAAAGGAACTCAGAATTGTATGTGCGGTAAATAGTACGTCTTCATAGAGTGCTAGTGATGATCACATCGGATCGTGATCCAAGGTTTACGGCCAATTTCTGGAAGAGTCTGCAAGTGACCATGGGAAACAAGTTACAATTCAGTACGGCCTATCATCCACAAACAGATGGCCAATTGAAAAGACCAATTCAAACCCTTGAGGATATGTTGAGAGCTTGTGTAATTGATTTCCAGGGCAAATGGGAAGAGCAATTGCATCTAGTAGAATTCGCCTATAATAACAGCTACCAACAGAGTATTCAAATGGCACCATTTGAAGCCTTATATGGCCGAGCTTGTAGAACGCCATTATATTGGGACGAAGTTAGTGAGCTAATTATAACAGGCCTAGAGTTAGTAGAGCAGACAGTGGAAGCCATTGGAATTATTCGGGATAGACTGAGGATGGCGCAGAGTCGTTAGAAGAGTTATGCCGACAAGAGACGATGACCCTTGGAGTTTCAAGTGGGAGATCAAGTATTTCTCAGGGTGTCGCCAATGAAAGGATTATCTTAATTTAGCAAGAAAGGAAAGCTTAGTTCAAGGTACGTCGGGCCATTTGAGATATTGGAAAAAATCGGCGATATGGCTTATCGACTTGCCTTGCCGCCTAACTTGTCCCAAGTGCACAATGTTTTATACGTGTCGATGTTAAGAAAGTATAAATTAGATCCGACTCACGTTCTAAGGTACGAGGAGATAGACGTGGACGACAAAGTGTCGTACATGAAAAGACCAGTCAGGATCGAAGATAGAAAAGATCGTGTGCTGAGGAACAAGATGATCCCGATCGTCAAAGTCGTCTGGGAGCACCACGGAACGGAAGGTGCCACTTGGGAAAGCGAGGAAGTCATGAGACGTCAATACCCCCAGTTGTTTGAGTAGATGAGGATAGGTTGCAAATTTCGAGGACGAAATTTTTGTAAGGGGAGAAGAGTTGTAACAGTTTGAATTTCGATGTAATCCCGGGATCAATAAAATTAATATTATTTCGCATTTCATTTTAGTAAGTCTCACCCAGAGGTGATCACTCTCAGGATACTAACCCATAGGGTATGGCTAACTAGGAAATGGTACGTGGACCAGGGACCCGATCATGAATTGGACACCGATCACGAGAATGATGAAGGAATATTTTGGACCGATGTAAGCCGATCTTAGGAAAGTGATGGATATGGTTTGGCTAAGGCCAACGAAGTATAATCGGATCGCATGTAATTCTGCAGGACCGAAAGTGCACGTGGCCAACCAGTCCTGAACTTAAACCGCTTGATCGCGACCTCTGGGATCAGTGATAATTTCTTAATCTCTCAATGATCAGGATCGTCATGACTCATATAACCCTAGGTCGACAATGCGTAACCCCTAAATAGCCGCCCGTTAGCGAGAAATCCTGAAATTGGAAATTTAGCAAGATTTGGTCACAACATTAGATTCGGACTTGGTCATCAATTTTCGGGTCTGTATACAACTATTTTGCAAGACCAACGTCATTTTAGAGTGGCCACACATATTTGGAGTTATTACGGTCGAAAAATGGAATTTCGACTCGGAAGTGAAAAAATTATGATTTTGCCCTCCCGACTTCGAACTTGATTTTCGAGGGCTTGTGCGACTATTTTCGTGATTCCGACACCATATTATATTGGCCACATACATTTGGGGTTGGTACGGACGAAAAATGGAATTTCGACCCGGGATCGGAAAAATGACCGTTTTGCCCCTAGGTCTATTTTTTGGTCCGAATTTTTGAGAAAATATTTGGGATAAATAAAATTAATTAACAGCTCAATTATTGGACTCAAAGACCATTTTACCCTTGCATTATTGGATTAGATTAAGTGTGGACCGTTGGATCAATGGCATTTTGGTCATTTGGCCCGGATTTGCGACACATGGCATCCACCAGCCATTATATTTGACTAGCCTTGACCATTCCCTCTCCTTACTCTTCATTTCAGGCCATCCTACTCTCTCTCTCCCTCCCGATTTCTCTCTCTCCCACCGGTTCCTCTCTCTCGGCCATCATTCGCCGGAGCTTCACCGTCGGCCGTCGGAGCGCCGCCCAGCCGAGCTGCGGCCACCGTGACACCACCTTGTCACCCTCACCCTCATACGACTGCCTTCTCCCCTTTTTCTGCCCTCCTCAGCCGCCGATCAGCCAAGGCCGAGAGGATCGCCGGAGCTCCACCGTCGCCTGAGCCGCCGCGCGGAGCTGCCTAGCTGAGCTGTGGCCGCCGTGAGCCACGCCACCGTCGATCACCCTTGCCGAACCACTTTCCCTCTGCCGTCTCCCCTTCATCCTCACCGCCGTACAGCTTGGCCATAAGACAGCCGTCCGAACGCGCCGCTGTCGTGAGCCACTCGCCGGAACCCGCCGCCGGTTACACCGTTCACCGGTGATCGGCCGCCGTTCCTCGTCGTCGTGGTCTAAAATTAAGTGAGTGTACCTCTTAAACCTGGATTAGGACTGACGGTCCGTTTTTTGGACTGGCTTAGGTATTATCGGTATATATTTAGGACAGGATTGAGGACCGATTGGTCGAAATAAAATCTGAAGAATTTAGTGGGATTTTTATAGATAATTATTGGGCTCGGATTGATGGAATAGTGGCTGTCCGTATTTTGAGGAATGTACCTGATTATAACGGACAGTAAGAATTGTTAGCTGAATGGCCGGGATTACCCGGGGTGATTGACTGTTGACTGATTGGTGATTAATTGTGCTTAATTGTGAAATGCCATGCTGTGTGCTCGTGTGGCCGATTCGTGCGAAGTGTGATTGGCCAACTAATGGCTTGTTTTGATTATCGAATTATGTATTGTGAATTGGGCCGCACGGTACTAATTGGCCAAGTGAGCATGCTATTTATAGATTGGGCACTGTATGGTAGCTTTGATTTGACTGAGTGCTTGTGGTTTACTGATGCTCATGTTGCACTATGTTGCATTTCATGGCCACGCGTTGGGTATGCTGTGAATGAGGCGTGTGATGAAATTGTGCGAGAACGCGTGCCTGACATGAGCATGTGATCACCTAAAATACCCTGATGCGTTTTAAGCGGGGTTCAAATCATAACTGGTTGTGTGTATGTGTGATCACATTTCGCCCTGATACGTGTTACGCGGGGTGTGCCGTCCTCATGCACTTTGTAGTAGGATGATGCCCAATACGTTCGGAAGATGACTAGCCTCATGCCAGTGTGTTAGTGTGGGCTAGTGAGCCGTGATATGAATATGGCATGAGAATAGCATATGCATGCATAAGAATGCATGGGTCAGTGTGCGAATGTGCGTGGCTCGGTGAATGGCATGTGATTCGAACACTAATGAGTGTAAGCATGCGTATGACGTACGTATGGATAGCGCGTTCGTATATGTGAGTTGAGCATTATATTGAAATGCTAACCTGCAGGGTCAGCCAGGTAAGTGATCTAGGCCCAAGAGCCCTGGTTGGAGGATGATTGTGATTTGTATTGCTATGCTGATTGTAATATACCTGTCAAGAGAATGCATGTTAGCTTAGCCTAGGTTTAGGGGTTGTACTCGATGAGATTCGTCTCACGGTTGTAATAACCCACCTTTTCAAACCTCCAGCCCTAAGTATGCCAAAGTTGCTGCCTCTTTTTGGGATCCCTACGCAGATCCATTCGACTTCGAAGGTGTACCCCGGGTCCAATTCCGTGAACAAAACTCGCTAATTTTCCAATTCGAGAGTCTCTCACTAACGGGCGGCTGTTTAGGGGTTATGCGTATCGACCTAGAGTTATCCGAGCCATGACAGTCTCGATCTTTGAGAGAATGAGAAATTATCATTATTTCCAGAGGTCGCGATTGTTCGGTTCCAGTTCAAGACTGGTTGGCCACGTGCACTTTCGGTCGTGCAGAATCACCTGCGATCCGATTGTACATCATTGGCCTTGGCCAAACTATGTCCGTCACTTTTCCTAAGATCGGCCCAAAATATTTCCTCATCATTTCTCGTGATCGGTGCCCGATTCACGATCGGATCCCTGATCCATGTACCATTTCCCAATTAGCCATACCCCATTGGTTAGTATCCCGATAATGATCAGCTTTGGGCGAAACTTACTAAAATGAAATGCGAAATAACGTCAATTTCATTGATCCCGAAATTATATCGAAATTCAGGCTGTTATACTAGCCAGTCCATCCCAACTATCACATCAAAATGCCAACTCGATACTTTCTTCGCTACCCCCAATGACAATCTTATAGTTGGGACATCCAAAGGAAACTAACATTTTATCATTGATGTCACACCCCGAACCCCTCGAAGCGCAATCATCCCACGTACCGGTCTAATTTGCTGCGACGTCCTAGGCCGCGTTGCCAACCTAACTCCCAACACAGAGCATAAGGCACATGTGGAAGCGATAATTAAAACACCCGTACAAAACAATACATGACCAAGGGTAGCAGGAACGTCGAACAATTCAAAGCCTAATAATCAAGACTTGCATTGAACTTCAAAACATATACAATGTCCACTATACACCAATACAAATCACCAAACAAAAGCGGGTCGACGGCCACTACTAACAAAATCCCTAAGTGGCCAAGGGACAGTCTAAGGTGGGGCTATAATCAGAAGGATTACTGGCCCGACCTAAGGGAGGCTAAGGCTGATCCTAGGAAACTTAATCGGGATCAGATCCTGATGACTCGGACTTAGCCTCGATTATCTCATCCTTTGAATCCATTTGTTCGACCTCGCCAACCTGATTGGGATCCTGCTCTATGGGCTTTGGATTCTCATATGGATCGAGTACACCAGGCAACCTCTATCATGAGTCTAAAAAAGGGGATTTAAACAACTATGAGACGAATATCAGTGAGTAGGCCTCCTAAATCGAAACTAGGCTAACATGCACCTCCTGACAGGAAAACCAAGCACATACTGCATAACAATTTCAATCAATTAACTTAGGCCCTCAGCCCAGATCGAGTATACAACCGACCTTGCAGGTTAGGCATTTTATATAAATCACGGCACATACACGACACACTGGTCACACGTACGCCATACTTATGCTCATGCCTCAAGTGTCTGTCTCACACACGAATCACACATTAGTCACATACTCTAGCACACATTTGTCATGCTTATGAGTCTCCTCAAATCATGCACTTTGACACACGTCTCATTTTAGCAATTTATAAATCGACCCGAAGGCCACGACCCGAAGGCCAATAAATATTTCGATCCGAAGGCTACGACTCGAAGGCCCACAACACTTCGTGGCCTGTGCCGAAGCGGATTTCTGGCCCAGTGTCTCTAGCCTGCTCCAAAGTGCATGAGGCGCAACACCGATTTCCTTACGGACCAACACTGTCTTCCGGACAAACTGGGCATCATCCTGCTTCAAAGTGCATGAGGACGGCACGACTCGAAGGCCTTAAGTGATCACACGGCACACCGCCAATTTTATCTGAGCCCCGCGTAAACGCATCTGGGCATTTAGGTGATCACATGCTCATATTAGGCACGCATTCTTGCACAATCTCATGCTCCATTCTCGGCATACACAATGCGTGACCATGCAATGTCATACAATGTAACATGAGCATTCAATTTCAGCATGGCATTTCAACAAACATGCCAAATCAACATGCTCAAATAGCCAATCAATTGCTGTCACGCCCCGAAACCCCAAGGCACGCGACAACCCACCTAAGGTCGAATTGATGCAACGCTCCCAGGATGCGTCGCGACCCAACATCCAACACAGAGATCAAGTTACATGTGGAAGCACGATATATAAATAAATATATCACCCAGACAAAAACATATGAGACAAGGGTACCATAACAAAATTTATCAAAAATACAAACTTTACAATACACTGAAACTTTTACAATATCTCTTTACAATATACCTAACACCCCACCTACGAGCGACCAACCAAAAATGGATCAAAGGCCACCACGGTCCAAAAAGTAGTAAGTGGCAAGGGAAGTCGGGGAGTACTACCTAAGGTGAGCTTCAGTCAAAAAGTGTCAGCCTCACCCTCTGGCATCCTAAGCCTATCCTAAGGCTCCCAATTGGGGTCAGACCCCGATTTGTCTGATGAACCCGGCGTCATCTCCGACTCGGAATCCATCTCGGTAGCCGCCTCGGAGGACTCTCCACCTGAAATATCCCCCTCGGGCTCGTCCTTGACCTCCGGATAAGGTGATGCTAACTCCAGTTCCCTCATGTCTATCTCCTCCTCCTCAACCATCGGGTCTAGATCTACGACCATTGGCTCGTCATCCGCCACAACTGGCTCCTTGGCTCCCCAGACATCAGGCATCCGCTCATTTGAACTCGTACTTCCCTCGATCGCAGTCTCGAAGTCCTCCACATCTCCATTAGGGCACTACTCATCAAATTCACTCTGCCCATTATACGGGGCCTCAAAGGACTGGAGGGGTCTGTGCTCTTTGCCAAAACGGTCTCGAAAAGTCCAAGCCACATACTCGTGGGTCTCATAATGTGTCTTCCCCATGTCGACCTACACTAGACTATAATGTCGTAAATATACTTCCCCATTCCCTATGGGGTACGCTGACATAGTCCTCTCTATCTTGTGGGGAATACCAAAACGTATGGGCACCTCTCCCATCTCAGGTCCGGGGGTCTGAAAAGTAGGGTTTTGAACAACTATGTGATGAATCTCAGTAAGTAAGCCCCCTAAACCTAAACTAGGCAAACGTGCACCTCCTGACGGGAAAACAATCACACACAACCACAAACCACAGTAATTGGCCCAGGCCCTCAGGCCTAGGTTATCACATTCTTGACCCTGTAGGTTAGACAATTTATAAAAATGCCCACGGTACATACACGAACTCATTTGTCCACGCGTACGTCAAGCACATGCTCATACTCATAAATGTTCGTTCTGCACATCAGTCACCGAGTCACACATTCTCGCACTCAGGCACACACGTGTCACCAATATGCCATGCTCAGGACTCGGTTCAATAACACACATTACCCCTTTCTCAATTTATTACTCGACCTGCATGATATGCATCAGGTCTAACTTTCACAACACTTCATGGCCTGCATAAAACGCATCAGGCCCAGTATTTCTAGCCCATGTAACATGCATCAGGTGTAACACCGATCTCCATGTACGGACCACACGCGCATAAAACGCATCAGGTTGGCCGTCTTCTGGCAATCTGAGCATCGTCTCGTGTAAAACGCATCAGGACGGACTTTAAGTGATCACACGTGCACACTATTAATTTTTATCTGGACCCCGTGTAATACGCATCAGGGTATTTTATTGATCACATGCTCATTCTCGACATGTAGAAACACGTGACCATGAAATTCTCGCACTTGGGCATGCCACAATGCAAAATGAGCAAGTAAATCCCCTTTGGCACATAATCACTCAATATCACAACATTGCACAATCCATGCCACAACGTGCTCAATTTTAATTCCAAATAGTCCAATTTTGCATGAAATATTTTAACATCCCAATTCACTCAATTTGAACAACATAAATTAGTACAACCAAGGCCCGCCCTAATAGGACATACTCGGCCAAATTAACACACGGCATGGCATCACCACAATCAATCAATAACCAATCACCCAAACCAATTCAATTCATTCAATCACGACATCTCCCGATCAAATTAAATTTAACCGAAATCCCATTCAAGTCCAATAATCCACCAATGGACAGCCACCAAATCAGCCACTCCGAGGCCAATATCCACCTCCAAATCAGCCCATAATTCCACCAAAATCACCATAAAATCAACCTCCACAAATCAGCCCATCTATTTCATCAATTTGCCTAATTCTCAATTCGAACGCCCTAACCGTCTAACCCGCCTAGAAATGCAATGCTAGCCTAATCCGGGTTTAGGAGTATGTACTCACCAAATCCTAAGTCACGATGACGAGGAATAGCGGCCGATCACCGGTGGACGGTAGAACTGGTGGCGGCGTTCTCGACGAGCGGTGACAGTGACAGCGACGTACGGTGGCGGTCTCGGTGGTAAGGACGGCGGTCCTTGGTGTCTGTATGGCGGTTGAGGTGGCGAGAGGGGGAGTGGGTCATGAGGGTGGCGGTGTAAGGCGGCGCGGCACGGTGAACGGCGACGGTGCTCCGACGGTCCCTGTCACGCCCCGAACCCCTCGAAGCGCGATCAACCCACGTACCGATCGATTTTGATGCGACGTCCCAGGACGCGTCACCAACCCATCTCCCAAAACAGAGCATAAGGCCCATGCGAAAATAATAATTAAAACACCCGTATAAAACAATACATGGCCAAGGGTAGCAGGAACGACGAACAATTAAAAGCCTAATAATCAAGTCTTGCATTGAACTTCAAAATATATACAATGTCCACGATACACCAATACAAATCTCCAAACAAAAGCGGGTCGACGGCCACTACTAACAAAATGACTAAGTGGCCAAGAGGGCAGTCTAAGGTGGGGCTACAATCAAAGGGTTACCGGTCCGACCTAACGGAGGCTAAGATTGATCCTAGGAAACTTAATCGGGATCAAATCTTGATGACTCGGACTCAGCCTCGATTATCTCATCTTCCGAATCCATCTGCTCGACCTTGCCAACCTGTTCGGGATCCTGCTCTATGGGCTCTGGATCCTTATATTGATCGGGTACACTAGGTATCCTCTAACAAGGGTCTGAAAAACAAGGTTTACATAACTATGAGACGAATCTCAATGAGTAGGCCTCCTAAACCGAAACTAGGCTAGCATGCACCTCCCGACAAGCAAATCAACACAACAACCGACAATGATGTCAATCAAATGACCTAGGCCCTTCAGCCCGGATCGCTTACCTTGCTGACCTTGCAGGTTAGGCAATAACAACATGATAATCACAACTCATGCGGGTACACACGTACGCCACACGCACGCTCATGCTCAAAGTGTTCATCTCGCATGCCATTCACCGAGTCTTGCACACTCGCACATTAGCACATGCGTTTTTATGCCTGTAGATGTCATCATTCTGGCTCACACTGTACACTGGCTCAATGCTCAATTATTATTACAACCCGCGTAAAACGCATCAGGTCCAGTATCTCTAGCTTGCTACAAAGTGCATGAGGCTCAACACTGTTCTTTCTTAATCACAACACTCCATGGCCAGCGTAAAAATACCCCCGGCCCAGTGTCTCTAGCCCGCATCAAAACGCATCAGGCACAACACCGATCTCCTTACGAACCAGAGCTCGCGTAAAATGCATCAGGATGGTCGTCTTCCAGACGTACCGGGCATCGTCCCACGTAAAACGCATCAAGATGGCACACCCTGTGTAACACGATTCAGGACAAATTATGATCACACATACACACAGCCAGTTATTATTTGAACCCGGCGTAACACGCATCAGGGCATTTAGGTGGTCACATGCTCATGTTAGGCACGCATTCTCGCACAATCTCATCTCATGCCCCATTCTCGGCATATACAATGCGTGGCCATGCAATGTCGTATAATGCAACATGAGCATTCAATTTCAGCATGGCATTTCAACAAACATGCCAAATCAATGTGCTCAAATAGCCAATCAATTGTCCATACTTATTCGCTTACCATGCACACTTGGCCAACTAGTACCATGTGGCCCAATACATAATTCACGCACATGGGCAATAAGCATTCACACCAATGGTTGGCAAATCACCCACCGCATTGCTTGAACACACAATCAGGCGGTACGGCATTAAACAATTGAGCACAACAAAGTACTATTCAGCCACCGAGTCGCTTAAACGAGGCACCACAAAATTTAACATAATCAAGCACAATTTATACCCAAATCAGCCACTACATGGCCCAACCATTCACACATGGCAATTCACGAACAAACCACACATTAGCCATACAAGGCCCAATTAAACCTCAATGATAGCCACTACTCGGTCCGAGAGAGAGAAAACCGGGAATATACAAAATTGGGTCCAAACTGGGCTGTTTCACAGTGACCGAAATCCATTTGAAATAAATGGTAAATCAATTCCAAAAATTATGAAATTTGGATATGTTGTACAAAACATCTCGATGAACATTTTCCGTGAGGACTAGAAACCCAGTTCTAACCATAAACACCTCGTTTTAACACTCAAAGTCGGACAAAATCCGATTCGCTCGGACAGCCCCTTAGGCCATCAAAATACAACTCATTCAGTACCCAAATAATTTTGGAAAGCCTTAAAATTTTTATATGTTATAGCCACAAATGTCCCCAACAATTTTTGCGAAGAAAATATTTTGAAAATGGGCCTGAAAAAATTTATAAAAACTCAAACAGACGCGAAGGTCGGGTGAACAGTAAATCGGGCAGTTTTGTTTCGATCCAAAGATGGACTTCCGAATGGCCTCAAATGATTTCCAATAATTCCCAAATTAAAGTATGTTATACGTAAATATGTTGGGAACAACTTTCATGAAGAATACTTCTTCAGATTCGGCCCACAATGATTACAAAAAAATAACAAAGCACATAGGTACAGTAAAATCAGTAATCCGAGAATCAGGAACTTGCACCATTAAGCAAATCCAACTCATACAACCTCTAAACCAAGTCTCCACAGCCTTAAAACCACCCCTAAATCATCACCTTAGGCCCTTAAAATCACCACAACATCAGCCCAAATCAGCCCCCACTAATTACCCCTAAAACTTATCCAAAGTGCACATAATCCTAATTAAGGGTTAGGATTTCCACTCACCTATTTACACTCCCCAAAATTCTAATCGACGGGAACAGGCGGCTGATTGCCGATAAACGGCGAAATCGACGGAGGCATTCCGACGGCTCACAGCAGAGGTTCTGGTCGGTGAGGGTGGCGGCGGCGGCGAACGACGCTCCTCTCGCGTGCGATGGCGCTTTGACGAGCGGCTCCTCCAGCGGGGGCCTCTCACGGCCAAACAAAGAGAAAACAAAAAAAAAAAAGAGGAAGTGGTGTGGGAGGGGGAAGACGATCGGCTAAAGGGGGAGGAAATGGGAGGAGAGAGAGAGAGTCAAAGGGGTCTTATGGGTCAAAAAGTGTCGCCACGTGTTGCAATCCGATACGTTGGACCATTTTGCCTTTTGATCCAATGGCCATTAATCACTCTCATCCAATAATTGAAGGGCCTTTTGGTCAATCAATAATTCTGAAATTTGACACATAATTATCCACAATAATTTCCCAAAAATTGCCAAAATTCGGAACCCAAAAATAGGCCATAAGGGCAAAACGGTAATTTTTTCGATCCCGAGTGGAAATTTCATATTTTGACCATACCAACCCCAAATGTGTGTGGCTAACATAATATGACGTTGAATTCGCAAAAATAACCTTTTAAGCCCTCGAAAATCGGTTTCAAAGTCTGGGGGGCAAAATAGTAAATTTTTCACTTACAGGTTGAAATTCTATTTTTCGACCGTACACACTCCAAAATCGACGGCATGGGCCTCGAAAAATAATCTCATACGGCCTCGAAAATCGATGTCGGAGTCAAAAAGGGTAAAATCGTAATTTTTCCAATTTCGGCCGAAATTCCAATTTTCGGCTGTACTAGCCCCTAATGTATATGGCCACACCAAAACAATGTTGGCCTTGAAAAATAGTGGTAACCACCCATAGAATTTCGACATCGAAGTTCGGGTCCAATTAGGCGATCAAAATTGCCCAATTCAAAATTTTAGAGCCTCTTACTAACGGGTGGCTGTTTAGGGGTTACGCGTATCGACCTAGGATCACTCGAGTTGTGACGGTCTTGATTACTAGGATAGCACAAGGAATTATTGGTTATTCCAGGGGTCACGATCGTTCGGTTCAGGTTCGGGATTTATTTGTCACGTGCACTCTCGATCGAGCGGAATCACCCGCGATCCGATCGTACGTCGTTGGCCAAACCAAATCCGTCACCTCCCTAGAATCGGCCCACACTGGCCCAAAATACTTTCCCGCCATTTCCTAGAATCAGTGCCCGATTCGCAATCGGGTCCCCGATCCACGTACCGTTTTCCTAGTTAGCCTTTCCCATTGGTTAGTATCCCGCGAGGGGCCAGCTCCGAGCGAGACGTACTAAAATCAAATGAGAAATAATATCGACTTCGTCGGATCTCGAAAATGGGTTGAAATTCAGGATATTACAACTCTTCCCCCCTTATAAAAATTTCGTCCTCGAAATTTGTACTGTAAACTTATTTCCTCAAACAACTAGGGGTTTGACGTCATATGGTCTCTTCACTTTTCTCAAACGGCACCTTCTGTCCGTTGGTGCTCCCAGACACTTTGACCAGTGGGACTATCTTATTATGTGGCCTATGATCCTTTCTATCCTCAAGCCTCATCGGCCCTTTTCACATACGACACTTTATCGTCCACGTCCATTTCCCCTTAACATGGATCATATTTGGTTCATACTTCTTCAATATCAACACGTGGGATACATCATATACTTAGGACAGATTAGGCAGCGAGGTAGATCGATAGGTCAGACTTCCAATCTTCTCCAGAATATCAAACAATCCAACATACCTCGGTTCAACCTTTCTTTCTTGTCGTATTAGGGCAATCTTTTCTAACGACTTTACTTATCTGTCCGACTCAAAGTCCCTTTCGCACTGCCAAAAGGTGCGCAGACCTAATCGGTCTATCAGCTGTCGTCTCAATGGATCGTGTCTTTTCTGGCTTCTCAGCAATTCCACTACAACATCCTTTGGGGTAAGTTGCCATTTCTACGTCAGAATTTTTCGACGGTCACATTAGCCTTCCCCGGCTTATAGTGCTGTGCCTTTTCTCATGGGCACGTCAAATACTTGGTCATAAGCTTGGCCACATTTACTTTCACCCTATTTTTCCGATAGTGTCGCCATAAATCCTGGTACATTTCGTACTGCCCGTGTGAACGTCGTAATTACTCTCATGGGTCTCAAATAAGATTTCTTTCTTACTCCCTACGTTGCTGGACACACCTTTGTGCTACTCGGGTGAACCTTATGCTTACTGCATAAATTTCCATTCAAATTTTTCCTCGAGTTTCGCCTCATTGGGTACACATAATCATTCCTAGAACCTCAAGATTTCTATCCCCGAATATATGGAAATCCGACTTCCTCTTATCGGCATCCGCATTAATCGGTCACACAACCATGTGGCATGGCACCACATAATTAAGTACAAAAAGGGCACCAATTAACCACTAATTGATCAATCCCGGCAAAGGCCCAATTAACTCTCAACTTAGCCAAATTAGTCCAAATTCGGTTCTACGTAAGGCAGCCACAAAACAACATATATTAGGGCATTAATCCACCTCCTAATTAGCTCATTTAACTCCCAAATATGCCACAAATCATCCGATAGTCAACAGCCCATAATTAAGCCTAATCCCAACCTAATTAACCCCGAAAATCATCTAAACCTATCTAGAGAGGCAAAATTAGTCCTAATCTAGGTTTAATAATTAATATTCACTTAATCCTAAGCTCCAAGCTCGACTAATTCGATGGGGAATGAGCGACCAATTGCTGGCGAGCAGCGAAATCAGCGGCGGCGTCCCGGTGGCTTTCGCGGCGGTTCAAGGGGGTCCGGCAAGCGGCGGCATGGGGTCTTTACACGCGACCGAAGGAGGATGAGAGAGAGATCAGGTCAATCGGATGGTGAGACGGTCGGGTGGTGCTCGGGCGGTGGCATGGCAGCGAGCGGCGATCGGCGTGAGCGGCGGCGGTGGCTTGGCCGAGAGGCTGACCGATAGCCCTTTGGCGCCGGAATGAAAAGAGAGAACAGCGAGAGGGTGAAGGGTGATCGCTGAGGGCAGTGAGGTTGAACAGCGGTGCTCAGCTCCAGCGTACAGCAGCCGGCGGCGATGCTCCGGCGAGCTCGGCGGTGGACGCTCACGGCGAGGGGGAACCGGCGGTGGAGTAGGAGAGAGGGAGGAGAGAGAGAAACTTGGTTTGTGGGAGAAGAAATGATCATGGGAGAGAGACAAATGCAATAAATACTTTGACCAATTTTTCCAAATTCCCAAAATGCCCTTGTCCACTTGGCCTTCATTCATTGTTATCCAATAATAGAGGGGCATTTTGGTCATTCTCTTGGCTGAATTATTGGGCTGACCTAATCATAAATTAATCCTTAAATTAATCCCTAAAATTAGCCAAAATTCGGAATACCTCAAAATAGCCTAGGGGCGAAATGGTCATTTTCCGATTTCGGGCCGAAATTCCATTTTTCGACCGTACTAACCCCAAATATATGTGGCCAGACTAAAATGACGTCGTCCTCGTAAAGTAGTCGTATACGGTCCCGAAAATCAATGTCCAAGTTCGGATCCAATTCCGTGATCAAAATTGCTCAATGTAAAATTTTAGGATCTCTCACTAACGGGTGGCTGTTTAAGAGTTACGCGTATCTACCTAGGGTTACTCGAGTCGTGATGGTCTCGATTATCGGGAGAACGTGAGGAATTATCGCTAGTTCTGGAGGTCACGATTATTCGGTTTAAGTTCGGGATTTGTTCACCACGCGTACTTTCGATCGTGCAAAATCATCCGCGATCCAATCGTATATCATTGGCCAAACCAAATCCTTCACATTCCTAAGATCGGCCCACATTGGCCCAAAATATTTCCTCATCATTTCTCGAAATCGGTGCCCGAATCGCGATCGGGTCTCTGGTCCACATATCGTTTCCTAATTAGCCATTCCCTTCCTATTAGTATCCCGAGAGAGCTCAATTTCGGGCGAGACTTACTAAAATCGAATGAGGAATAATATCAATTTTATTGATTTCAGAAATGAGTCGAAATTCAAGATGTTACAATTCTTCCCCCATTACAAAAATTTCATCCTCGAAATTTGCAATTTAGACCTATCTACTCAAACAAATGGGGGTGCTGACATCGCATGGCCTCTTCACTTTCCCAAGTAGTACCTTCAGTTCCGTGGTGCTCCCATACAACCTTAACCATCGGGATCGTGTTATTCCGAAGTACACGCTCTTTTCTGTCTTCAATCTTGACTGGCTTCTCTACGCACGATATCCTATCGTCCACGTCTATCTCCTCGTACCTTAGAACGTGGGTCGGATCTGGTTCATACTTTCTCAACATTGACACGTGGAAAATATAACAGCTTGAATTTCGACGTAATTCCGGGATTAATAAAATTGACCTTATTTTGCATTTCATTTTAGTAAGTCTCGTCCAAAGTTGATACTCTCGAGATATTAATCAATGGGGTATGGCTAACTAGGAAAAACGGTACGTGGACCAGGGACCCAATCGCGAATCGGGTACCGATCTCGAGAAACGATGAAGGAATATTTTGGGCCGATCTTAGGGAAAAGTAATGGATTTGGTTTGGCCAAGGCCAACGATGTACAATCGGATCGCAGGTAATTCTACACGACCAAAAGTGCACTGGTCAACCAATCCTGAACTTGAACCGAACGATTACGATCTCTAGAACTAGCGATAATTCCTCTCTTTCTCTCGGTGATCAGGACCGTCAGGATTCGGATAACCCTAGGTCGATACGCGTAACTTCTAAATAGCCGCCCGTTAGTGAGAGACCCTGAAATTAGAAATTAAGCGAGTTTTGGTTACGAAATTGGATCCGGACTTTGGTGTCGATTTTCAAGGGCTTGTGCAACTATTTTTGCGAATCCGACGTCATATTATGTTGGCCATCACATTTGGGGTTGGTACAGGCGAAAAATGGAATTTCGACCTGGGATCGAAAAAATGACCGTTTTGCCCCTAGCCTATTTTTGAGTTCCGAATTTTGGATATTATTTGGGATAATTAATAATGATTTTCAGCTTAATTATTGGGGCTATTGACCATTTTACCCCTCAATTATTAGATAAGATTGATTTAAGGCCGTTGGATCAAGGGCATTTTGGTCAAGGGGCTTGGATTGGTGACAAGTGTACTCCATTAACCCCCCATATTTGACCAAGTCGGACCTATTCTCTCTCTCCTCACTCCCTCATTCGGCCGACTCCTTCTCCCTATCTCCCGATCTCTCTCTCCTCTCGCCGGTCTCTCTCTCTTGGCCGTGGAGTTGCCGAACCGCCATGCCTCCGTGCCGAGCAGCCATGCCGCCGCCGCCATCCACGCCTCACCATACCACCGTCCCATCCTCTCTCTCTCTCTCTCTCTCTCTCTCTCTCTCTCTCTCTCTCTCTCTCCCTCTCGTTTGTTTCTTCTCGGCCAAGGAATGCCAGAAGTCGTCGCCGCCTCACGCTGTCATAGGGAAGCCAAGGCCGCCGTCCGCCGCTCGTCCACCGCTCGTCCACCGTCCCTCACCTTCATCGACCCACTCCCTCTCCACCACATCATCATCTTCGCCACCGTACGGATGCCAAGGATCGCCATTCGTACCGTCGGGACTGCCGCCGTACGTCACCGTCGCCGCCCACCAGGAACACCGCCGCTGGTTCTACCATCCACCAGTGATCAGCTACCGTTTCTCGTCGTCGTAATTTAGAATTTTGGTGAGTATACCTCATAAACCCGGATTAGGACTAATAGTGCATTTTTTTGGACTGGTTTGGGTAATACCGATGTTTATTAAGAGAAATTTGGAAACCGATTGGTGAAGGTTATTGTCGAGAAAAATTTGGTGGATTAATATAAATTATTTGTGGACAAATGGTGGCTGATTTGTGGGCTGTCCATTGAAGGATCTTTAGACTAGAATTTGCAAATTTGGAATTGATTGGTGAAATTGCCGAGATTGCCTAGGGTGATTGGCTGTTGATTGAATTGTGATTAATTGTACATTGTGAATTGGGCTGTACGGTATTAATTGACCAAGTGAGCACGTCGTTTGTGATTTGGGCATTGCGTGGTGATAGTGATTTGACTGAGTGTTTGTGTTATGTTGATGCTCATGATGCATTGTATGACATTGCATGGCCACGCATTGTGTATGTCGAGAATAGGGCATGAGCTGAGAATTGTGCGAGAATGCGTGCCTGACATGAGCATGTGATCACCTAATTGCCCTGATGCGTGTTACGTGGGATTCAGATAATAACTGGCTATGTGTATGTGTAATCACATTTCGCCCTAATGCGTGTTACGCGGGGTGTGCCGTCCTCATGCACTTTGAAGCAGGACGATGCCCGGTTAGTCTGGATGACGACCAACCTGATGCACTTTGTAGCAGGCTAGAGACACTAGGCCGGAAATGTGTTTTTACGTTGGCCACGAAGTGTTGTGTTTAAGAAAAAGACCTAATGTGTTTTACGTGGGTTGGACCTAATACGTTTTACGCGGGTCATATTAATTGAGCATTGAGCCAGTGTGCAGTGTGAGCCAGACTGAAACATGGCATGATGATGACATTTGCATGCATAAGAATGCATGGGCCAGTGTGCTAGTGTGTGATACTCGGTGAATGGCATGCGAAACGAACACTATTGAGCATGAGCATGCGTATGGCGTACGTATGGATAGTGTATTCGCATACGTGACTTGCATAACCTACAGGGTCAGTGTTGTGAGTGATCTGGGCCCGAAGGTCTAGGTCAATTGTTGTTATTTGACTGTCGAGTGTTATTTTGCTAGTCAGGAGGGTGCATGTTAGCCTAGCCTAGGTTTAGGGATTGTACTCACTGAGATTCGTCTCACGGTTGTAATAACCCAACTTTTCATACTCCCAGCCCTGATCATGTCGAAGCTACTGCCTCTTTTTGGGATCCCTATGTAGATCCAGTCGACTACGAGAGTATACCCATTAGGGAATGGGGAACCTTATGTGAAATACTGTTCTATAGTGTCACGCCCCGTATCCCACGAAACATTAACATCCCACTTGGTCAATTATAGTGCAACGCTCCCAGAATGCGTCGCCGACCCAACACCCAAATAGAGATAAGGCACATGCGAAAACAACGTATACAAATAAAACACATGAGACCAAGGTAGAACAGCTAGCAAAGCAAGAATATACATTTTTCATAACCATAAAAAACCTTTCTTTACAATATTCACTTATACAACCAAAACCAACAACACAGGCAGTCAACAGCCACTAGATCAAAAAGGGTAAGTGGCTAAGGAAAGGTCAGGCTAACTACAGGGAAGTCACTAACAAAAAGGAATGAGCTTCCCTATCAGGGCTAGGACCGTCCTAGGGCTCCCAGTCAGGGTCTGACTGCTCTGAGGAATCATCCGATGACTCCCCTGAGGAGTCTCCAGATGGCTCAGACTCTTCTGAGTCCATATCTTGTGCTTCAGCCCACTCATTTTCAGAATCTGGTTCTAGTTCTGGGTCCAGGTATAGCCCTAACTCATCATCGGGTCCTATTTCTTGATCTGAGCCTAACTCTGCTACTCCTCCATGGTCTTCATCAGAGTCCAGGTCCATGTCTTCGAGTTCATCTTCTTCGTCATCAATTTGGTATGGGTCTTCAACTATCACCTGTGGCTCTTATGGCTTCCCATCCATGGGCTCATCGATACCATCCACGTCATAAACGTCTTGCGGATTTATTATCTCACCATCCGCATGTATGGGCTCTATCAAGCCATTCACATCTAGTGGGGCATCGAAGGATTTCAAGGGACGACCCATGTTCCCATTCGCATCCCGAAGACACCACGCTACATATTCCTGAGTTTGATAGAAATACTCCCCAACATCAATGAAAACCACAGATCGATACCGTACATACGCCTCCCTATTGCCAGAAGGAAAAACATTAGTTGACTGCTGAATCTACGTCAGGATCCCAAAAAGTGTGTGTATCTTTGGTATGGTCAGGGTCGGGGGTCTAAAATGTTTGGGATATACAACAATGAGAACACGTCTCGGTGAGTAAAACCTCCTAAACCTAGGCTAGGCTAACATACATTCTCTTGACAGACAATAAAGCACACAAAAACCAATATACGAAGATCATTGTGCACATCAGTGACCCTGCAGGTTAGGCAATTCAATATATAATAATCCTAGCACATACGTGGCACACATAGTCACGCGTATGCCATTCTCATGCTTACGCTCAATAGTGTTCATTTCGCACGCCATTCACCGAGTCTCACACAATCGCATACTGGCCCATGCATTCTTATGCATGCAATTGTCATTACCATGCCATGTTCTCATTTTGGCTCACACAGCACACTGGCTCAATGCTCATTTATTAATTAATGTGACCCGCATAAAACGCATCAGGTCCGACCCGCGTAAAACGTATCAGGTCCAACTCGCGTAAAATGCATCAAGTCTCTTTCTTAATCACAACACTCCGTGGCCCGCGTAAAACGCATTTTCGGCCCAAAGTCTCTAGCCCGCGTCAAAACGCATTAGGCACAACACTGATCTCCATATGAACCAGAGCCCGCATAAAATGCATCAGGTTGGTCGTCTTTCGGACATACCGGGTATCATCCCACGTAAAACGCATCAGGACGGTACACCCCGCGTAACACGCATCAGGGCGAAATGTGATCACACATACACACAGCCAGTTATTATCTAAACCCCGCGTAACACGCATCAGGGCGAAATGTGATCACACATACACAGCCAGTTATTATCTAAACCCCGCGTAACACGCATCAGGGCGAAATGTGATCACACATACACACAGCCAGTCATTATCTGAACCCCGCGTAACACGCATCGGGGTGATTAGGTGATCACATGCTCATGTCAGGCATATAATGCATGACCATGAAATGCATCACAATGTAACATGAGCAGCACATAATACAGACACTCAGTCAAATCACTATCACTTCACAGTGCCCAAATCACAACAATGTGGTCACTTGGCCAATTTAATATCGTGCGGCCCAATTCTCAATGTACAATCTCATAATTAAATCAAGCCATCAATTGGCCAATCACACTCCACACGATTCGGCCATACAAGCACACAACATGGCATTTCGCAATTGAGCATAATTAATCACCAATCAATCAACAGCTAATCACCCCGGGTAATCCCGGCCATTCAGCTAATAATTCTTGCTGTCCGATATAATCCAGTACATTCCTCAAAAATACTGACAGCCATTATTACATCAATCCGAGCTCAATAATTATCTATAATAATCCCACTAAAATCCTCAAGTTTTATTACCACCAATCGGTCCTCAATCCTGTCCTAAATATACACCGATAATACCTAAATCAGTCCAAAAAATGGACTATCAGTCCTAATCCGGATTTAAGAAATTATACTCACTTAATCCAACTTCACGATGACGAGGAACGGCGGCCGATCACCGGTGAACGGTGGAACCAGTGGCGGCGACATACGAATGGTGCGTACGGACACCGTACGGACACGTACGGGGATGGCAACTTACGACGACGTATGAGCGGTTAGAGGGTCACGACGGTAGTAGCTCGGCAGTTTGAGCTCCGGCGCGACGGCGGCGGCCTCTAAGCAGCGGTACACGGCGGTTCCTTGTGCAGATCGAGAAGGAGAGAGAGAGAAAGAGAGGGACAGGATGGGGCGATGATGCTGGTGGGTGATGGCTAGATGAGGCAGCAGAAGCGACGGCGGCCGACGGTGCTCTGGCGATGGCAAACTCCAAGTGGCCGAGAGGGAGAAGCCGGCGAAGAAGGAGGAAACATGGAGGAGGGGTTAATCGGTGGGGGACTTGGAAGAATGGGGAGGAGAAGGAGAGAGAGTGGGTCAAGCTGGTCAAATATTGAGGGCTAAAGGGCGTCACGTGTCGCAAATCCGGGCCACTTGACCATTTTACCCTTAATCCAACGGGCTAAGTTTAACCCAATCCAATAATTGAGGGGCAAAAGGGTAATTGGGTCTAATAATTGAGCTGATCCAATATTTAAAATAATTTCCTTAATTTTCAAAATTTTCGGAATTAAAATTGGCCTAGGGGCAAAACGGTCATTTTTCCGGTCCCGAGTCAAAATTCTAATTTTCGCTCGTACCAACCACAAATGTGTGTGGCCAACATAATATGGTGTTATAATCGCGAAAATCATCGCACAAGCCCTCGAAAATCAACTGTAAAGTCCGGAGAGCAAAAATCGTCATTTTTCACTTCCGGACCGAAATTCCATTTTTCGACCGTAATAACTCCAAATATGCATGGCCACTCTAAAATGACATCGGTTTTACAAAATAATCGTATACAGTCCCGAAAATCGATGACCAAGTCCGGGTCCAATTTTGTGATCAAATCTCGCTAAATTTCCATTTTTAAGGTCTCTCACTAACGGGCGGCTGTTTAGGGATTATGCATATTGACCTAGGGTTATTTGAGTCATGACGGTCCCGATCATTAAGAGAATGAGAAATTTTCACTAGTCCCCGAGGTCACGATCGTTCGGTTTAAGTTCAGGACTGGTTGGCCACGTGCATTTTCGGTCGTGCAGAATCACCTGCGTCCAATTATACATCGTTGGCCTTGGCCAAACCATATCCGTCACTTTTCCTAAGATCGGCATGTATCGATCTAGCATATTTCCTCATAAATTCTCGTGATCGGTGTCCGATTCACAATCGGGTCCCTGGTCCACGTACCATTTCCTAGTTAGCCATACCCCATTGGTTAGTATCCCAAGAGTGATCAGCTCTGGGCGAGACTTACTAAAATGAAATGCGAAATAATATCCATTTTATTGATCCCGAAATTACATCGAAATTCAGGCTGTTACAATTCTTCCCCCTTACAAAAATTTCGTCCTTGAAATTTATAATCTATCCTTATCTACTCAAACAATTGGGGGTGTTGACGTCTCATGGCTTGTTCGCTTTCCCAAGTGATACCTTCAATCCCGTGGTGCTCCCAAACAATTTTGACCATCAGGATCGTCTTGTTCCTCAGCACATGATCTTTCCGGTCTTCGATCCTGATTGGTCTTTCTACGTACGACACTTTATCGTCCACGTCTATCTCCTCATACCTTAAAACGTGAGTCGAATCTGGTTCATACTTTGCTTCGTACTTATCCACGGTCATCTGCCCTTGGCACAATTGCATAAATTCCGATAACTTTCTTTCCCGGGCAACTTCCGAAAAGTACTTTCCATAAAAACTTTCAACGAACACTGCCCAATTCAACTCCGTACCTTCCGGAAATACCCTACCCTTGGTGGCCTTCCACCAATCATTTGCACCACTCTGTAACTGATACGATGCCAACATTACTTTCTCTATATCGGTGCACCCCAACACCTCAAATGCCTTTTCTAACTCATCTACCCAATCTGGGGCAGCTTCGGGGTCACCCTTGCCATTAAACTTTGGCGGTTCCATCTTCAAAAATTGCTTCGCCAATTGGGGCATCTATCTAACTACTGCAGGTTGGGCCTACCCTTGCTGAACCGGATTACCTACATTGCCAGCAATTGGTACGGCCTCAGTAGCCTGTGCATAAGCTGCGACCCTTTCTTGCGCTTGCATACCTATTATGTGTCCTATTTCCCGCAAGGTATGCATCACATCATCGAACCTTGGATCCCTAGCCTCGCGGACTCCTTTGCTTGGCTGACCTTGGGGCTCTTAGGGCACTTTTCCTCTTCTCCTACTCATCCTTACGTACTTAGCTACTCAACTACCTACTATAATTCCATTAAGGAATTAAAGACTTAAACCAATCTACCCCAGTCTAAGTCCTAAGCAGGTATCTAGCACAACGAGCTAGCACTCAGCATGCGTTCCAACACAACTGGCACAAACTTCACCCAAGGAGATTAGCACACTTACCTCGGTCCTGCCGCACCTGTATTATTACGGATCACACACAATTAATCACTCAAAGCACAAACTGTCAGGAGATGTACTTAGCACTCGAGGTCACCCTATGAACTACCCGTGGTCTCATCGCTCCTTATCACTCTAGGTTTCGACCAAATTGGACCGAGCTGACCTTGCTCTGATACCAAATCAAACGGGGATGTCACACCCCGTATCCCACGAAGCATTAACATCCTACTCGGTCGATTATAGTGCAACGCTCCCAGGATGCGTCGCTAACCCAACACCCAAATAGAGAAAAGACACATGCGGAAACAACGTATATAAATATATATATATATATATATATATATATATACACACACACACACCCGTACAAATAAAATACATAAGACCAAGGTAGAACAACCAGCGAAGCAAGAATATACATTTTTCATAACCATAAAAAGCCTTTCTTTACAATATTCACTTATACAACCAAAACCAACAACACAAGCAGTCAACAGCCACTAAATCAAAAAGGGTAAGTGGCTAAGGGAAGGTTAGGCTAACTACAGGGAAGTCAATAACAAAAAGGAATGAGCTTCCCTATTAGGGCTAGGACCATCCTAGGGCTCCCAGTTAGGGTCTGACGGCTTCGAGGAATCATTTGATGACTCCCCTGAGGAGTCTCCAGATGGCTCAGACTCTTTTGAGTCCATATCTTGTACTTCAGCCCACTCATCTTCAGAATCTGGTTCCAGTTCTTGATCCAGGTATAGCCCTAACTCATCATCGGGTCCTATTTCTTGATTTGAGCCTAACTTTGCGACTCCTCCATGGTCTTCATCAAAGTCTAGGTCCATATCTTCGAGTTCATCTTCTTCGTCATCAATTTGGTCTAGGTCTTCAACTATCACCTGTGGCTCCCCATCCATGGGCTCATCGACACCATCCACATCATAAACGTCTTGCGGATTTATTATCTCACCATCCGCATGTATGGGCTCCATCAAGCCATTCACATCTAGTGGGGCATCGAAGGTTTTCAGGGGTCGACCCATGTTCCCATTCGTCCCAAAAAGTGTGTATCTTTGGTATGGTCAGGGTCGGGGGTCTGAAATATTTGGGTTATACAACCATGAGAACACGTCTCAGTGAGTAAAACCTCATAAACCTAGGCTAGACTAACATACATTCTCCTAAAAGACAATAAAGCACACAAAAACCAATATACAAAGATCATTGTGCACATCAGTGACCCTACAGGTTAGGCAATTCAATATATAATAATCACGGCACATACGCGGCACACATAGTCACACGTACGCCATGCTCATGCTCACGCTCAATAGTGTTCATTTCGCACGCCATTCACCGAGCCTCACACACTCACATACTGGCCCATGCATTCTTATGCATGTAATTGCCATTATCATGCCATGTTCTCATTCTGGCTCATACAATACACTGGCTTAATGCTCATTTATCAATTAATGCGACCCGCGTAAAACGCATCAGGTCTCTTTCTTAATCACAACACTTCGTGGCCCACGTAAAAAGCATTCTCAGCCCAGTGTCTCTAGCTCACGTCAAAACGCATCAGGCGCAACACCGATCTCCTTACGAACCAGAGTTCACATAAAACGCATCAGGTTGGTCGTCTTCCGAATGTACCGGGCATTGTCCTGCGTAAAACACATCAGGATGGCACACCCCGCGTAACACGCATCAGGGTGAAATGTGATCACACATACACACAGCCAGTTATTATCTGAACCCCGCGTAACATGCATCAGGGCGATTAGGTGATCACATGCTCATGTCAGGCACACATTCTCACACAATTCTCATTTCAAGCCTCATTCTCGGCATACAATGCGTGACCATGAAATGCATCACAATGTAACATGAGCAGCACATAGTACGGACACTCAGTCAAATCACTATCACCACACAGTGCCCAGATCACAACAATGTGCTCACTTGGCCAATTTAATACCGTGCGGCCCAATTTTCAATGTACAATCTCATAATTAAATCAAGCCGTCAATTGGCCAATCACACTCCGCACGATTCGGCCATACGAGCACACAACATGGCATTTCATAATTGAGCACAATTAATCACCAATCAATCAACAGCCAATCACCCGGGTAATCCCGGCCATTCAGCTAATAATTCTTGCTATCCGATATAATCCAGTACATTCCTCAAAATACTGACAGCCACTATTCCATCAATCCGAGCCCAATAATTATCTATAATAATCCCACTAAAATCCTCAAGTTTTATTACCACCAATCGGTCCTCAATCCTATCCTAAATATACACCGATAATACCTAAATCAATCCAGAAAACGTACTATCAGTCCTAATCCGGATTTAGGAAATTATACTCACTTAATCTAACTTCACGATGACGAGGAACGGCGGCGACGCACGGACGCCGCGTACGGACGGCGTATGGATGACCGTACGGACGGCGTATGGACACGTATAGGATAGCGACGTACGGCGACATACGGGCGGCTGGAGGGTCACGGCGGCAGCAGCTCGGTAGTTTGAGCTTCGGCGCGGCGGCGGTGGCCTCCAAGCGCCGGTACACGGCGGTTCCTTACGTCGATCGAGAAGGAGAGAGAGAGAGAAAGAGAGGGACGAGATGGGGCAGTGATGCTGGTGGGTGATGGCTAGACGAAGCGGCAGCAGCCGACGGTGCTCTGGCGACGGCAAACTCCAAGCGGCCGAGAGAGAGAAGCCGGCGAAGAAGGAGGAAACGTGGAGGAGGGGCTGATCGGTAGGGGACTTGGCCGAATGGGGAGGAGGAGGAGAGAGAGTGGGTCAAGCTGGTCAAATATTGGGGGCTAAAGGGCACCACGTGTCGCAAATCTGGGCCACTTGACCATTTTACCCTTAATCCAACGGTCTAGATTTAACCTAATCCAATAATTGAGGGGCAAAAAGGTAATTGGGTCCAATAATTGAGTTGATCCAATATTCAAAATAATTCCTTAATTTCCAAAATTTTGGGAATTAAAATTGGCCTAGGGGCAAAACGGTTATTTTTCCGGTCCCGGGTCGAAATTCCAATTTTCGCCCGTACCAACCCCAAATATGTATGGCCAACACAATATGGTGTCGTAATCGCAAAAATCATCGCACAAGCCCTCCAAAATCAACTGTAAAGTCCGAAGGGCAAAAATCGTCATTTTTTACTTCCGAGCCGAAATTTCATTTTTCGACCGTAATAACTTCAAATATGCGTGGCCACTCTAAAATGACGTCGGTTTTACAAAATAGTCGTATACGGTCCCGAAAATCGATGACCAAGTCCGGGTCCAATTTCGTGACCAAATCTCGCTAAATTTCGATTTTCAGGGTCTCTCACTAATGGGCGTCTGTTTAGGGATTACGCGTATCGACTTAGGATTATTTGAGTCATGATGATCCCGATCATTGAGAAAATGAGAAATTTTCACTAGTCCCAGAGGTCACGATTATTTGAGTCATGACTGATTGGCCACGTGCACTTTCGATCGTGCAGAATCACCTACGATCCAATTGTACATCGTTGGCCTTGGCCAAACCATATCCGTTACTTTTCCTAAGATCGGCCTGTATCAGTCTAGCATATTTCCTCATAAATTCTCGTGATCGGTGTCCAATTCACGATCGGGTCCCTGGTTCACGTACCATTTCCTAGTTAGCCATACCCCATTGATTAGTATCCCAAGAGTGATTAGCTCTGGGCGAGACTTACTAAAATGAAATGCGAAATATCCATTTTATTGATCCCGAAATTACATCGAAATTCATGCTTTTACATATAGTGTTTGTGAATGTGGGTGAGTATTTCTACGAGACTCGAGAATATATAGCTTGGTGCCTGAAAGATACATACGGTAATATATGGCGACCCCTCAGGACCTTTGATGTCCCAATAGATATAGATGGGGTGATGATACCATAGATGGCAGACGGTGAGATTATGGATCCCTTGACCGCAGACGGAGCTTGGTGCCAGGGGTGTGGTATGATGACCCCGAGCCGATGGACGAGGAGGAGTCTGAGCCCCCTGAGAGTTCTTCAGAGGAGCCGCCGGATGATTCTTCGGAGTCTTCAGACCTTGATTGGGAGCCCTAGAACAGACCGGAGTCCTTAGCAGTAGAGACCATTTCTTTTTGGCTGTGACTTACCCTTTTTGACCTAGTGGCTATTGACTGCTAGTGTTGTTTGTTTTTGTTGTACAAATGGATATTGTAAAAAGGTTTTCTATAGTAATACAAAATGTATATTTGTAATTTTGTTGTTGTTTTCAATTGTTGTCCTATCCTTGGTCTCACGTGTGTTTATTGTGCGGGTGTTACTTAGATGTCGCTTCCGTATGTGCCTTACTCTCTACTTGGGTGTTGGGTTGGCGACGTGTCCTAGGACATCGCACACAAATCGACCGAGGTAGGGATGTTACGTGCCGTGGGGTTCGGCGCGTGACAGAAAACATTGTGTACTTGGGATAAATTGGGTAGCAAGGCAAGTCGGTAAGCCATATTGCCAATCTTCTCCAAAATTTCAAATGGACTAACAAACCTCAGACTTAATTTTCCTTTCTTGCCAAATCTAGATAATCCTTTCATAGGCGACACCTTGAGAAATACGTGATCTCCCACTTGGAACTCCAAGGGTCGTTGTCTCCGATCAGCATAACTTTTCTGGCGACTTTGTGCGATCCTAAGCCTTTCCCTGATAATTTCAACTGCCTCAACTGACTGTTGAACCAATTATGGGCCTATGATACTCCTTTCACCGACTTCGTCCGAACATACTGGCGTCCTGCATGCCCTACCATACAAGGCCTTAAATGGTGCCATCTGAATGCTTTGCTGGTAGCTATTATTGTAAGCGAATTCTACCAAGTGCAGCTATTCTTCCCATTTGCCTTGGAAGTCCAAAACACAGGCACATAACATATCTTCTAAAGTCTGAATCGTCCTTTCAGACTGGCCATCCGTCTGCGGATGATAGGCAGTACTAAATTGTAACTTCGTTCCTAAGGCCGATTGCAAACTTTTCCAAAAGTTGGTCGTAAACCTTGGATCACGGTCTGACATGATCGATACTGGTACCCCATGCAATCTGACGATCTGTCGAACATATAACTCCGCGTGCTTTTCCAATTCAAAATCTTTTCGCACTACCAGGAAGTGCGCTGACTTAGTTAATCGATCCACTATCACCCAAATGAAATCATGTCCTCTCTGGTTTCTCGTTAGTCCTGAGACAAAATCCATTGTGATGTGCTCTCATTTCCATTCAGGGATCTCTAATGGTCTTAACAGTCCTCCAGGCTTATAGTACTGTGTCTTTACTTGTTGGCACGTCAAATACTTGATCACATGCTTGGCCACGTCTTTCTTCAGTCTATCCACTAATAATGTTGCTGCAAATTCAGGTACATCTTTGTACTACCTAAGTGGATACTGTAATTACTGCAATGTGTCTCACTTAAAATCTCTTCCTTAAGCTCCAAGTCATCAGGCACACATAATCGTCCTTGGAATTTTAAAACTCCATCCTCATTCACTTGGAATTCCGATTTCCTAGCAGCGGCCTCTAATCCAACAATCTTTTGTGTTTCTTGGTCCATAGACTGGAGTGCCTTAATCCTTACCTGGATCTCCGGTTCAATTCTCAATGCAACGATCAGACTAGACATCTGACTCACCTCAAATTTAAACTCCAAGTCTCTGAGTTCTTCCGGCAAGGTCCACTCTTTGACCATCAATTACGCCATACTTGACTTCCGACTTAGCGCATCCGCTACTGTATTAGCCTTTCCTGAGTGATACATGATATCGCAGTCGTAATCTTTCAGAAGTTCCATACATCGGCGCTGCTTCATATTTAATTCTTCTGCAAGAATAGGTACTTAAGGCTTAGATAATCAATATAAATCTGGAACCTTTCTCCGCATAAATAATGCCTTCAGATCTTAAGGGCAAAGACAATCGCTATTAGCTCTAAATCATGCGTCGGATAATTCATCTCATGCGGCCTCAACTGGCGCGATGCATACACGACTACCTTTCCGTGCAACATTAGCACACAACCAAGTCCCCTTAACAAAGCATCGCTATAAACCTCAAATCCTCCTAGCGCAGATGGAATGGTTAATATCGGGGCAGTTGTAAGTCTATGCTTCAACTCTTGGAAACTTTTCTCACATTTATCGTTCCATTCAAACTTAGATTCCTTCTTCAACAGCCGCGTCAACAGCATGGCTATCGACAAGAACCCTTCTACAAAACGTCAATAATAGCTAGCCAATCCTAAGAAGCTCCAAATTTCTGTTACTAAGGTCGGTCTTGGCCACTTTATTACTGCCTCAATTTTTGTCGAGTCTACAGAAATTCCATCTCTTGAGACTATGTGTCCAAGAAACGCTACTCTACTTAGCCAAAACTCACACTTACTGAACTTGGCGAAGAGTGCGTGTTCTCTTAAGGTCCGTAGTACCTCAGTCAAATGTACTTCGTGCTCCTCAGGGTTCTTTGAATGCACCAATATGTCGTCAATAAATACTATGATGAATCTGTCCAAGAACTCCTCGAACACTCTATTCATCATATCCATGAAAGCTACAGGAGCATTGGTTAATCCAAAGGGCATCACTGTAAACTCGTAGTGCCCGTATCACATCCTAAAAGCGGTCTTAGGAATGTCCTCCTTCCGCATTCTCAATTGATGATATCCAGTCCGCATATCAATCTTAGAAAACACGAACGCTCCTTGCAACTGATCAAACAAATCATCAATCCTCGGTAGTGGGTACTTGTTTTTAATCGTCACTTGATTCAACTACCGGTAATGGATGCACAATCTCAATGTCTCGTCCTTCTTCCTTACAAATAGGACCGGTGCTCCCCATGGAGACACACTAGGACGAATGAAACCTTTGTCCAACAACTCCTGCATCTGAACTTTTAGTTCCTTCAATTCTGACAACGACATCCGGTACGGCACCATTGAAATCGGTTCTGTGCCCGGTGCCAATTCTATCACAAATTCTACTACTCGCTCCGGTGGCAAACCAAGTAATTCCTAAGGAAAGACCTCGGGGAAATTGCACACTATCGGTATCTCTTCCAACTTAGGTTCTGCTACAATCGGATCAACCACATTTACTAGGTATCCCTCGCAACCTTCATCCAATAATTTGGTCACCTCCAATGAGGAGATCCAAGGGATCGAGGTTCCTCCTCGGTTTCCCTAAAATTCAAATCCAGGATGTCCAATCGGATTAAACTGGACTACCCTATTGCTGCAATCCACTACAGCTTTCTGCTTAACCAACCAATCCATTCCAACTATGACATCAAAATCGAACATGGCCAACACTGCCAAGTCGATACTTTCTTCTCTATCCTCAATCACTATTTTACAACTAGGACACCCTAATGACACCAACACTTTATCATTTAATGGGGTTGTTACACAAAGCATAGTCTCAAGTATAACAGGTTTAATTCCAACCAATCTAACAAACTGTTCTGAAATAAATGAATGGGTTGCCCCCAGGTCAAACAACGCATAGGCAGCATGATCACATAGAGAAATCGTACTTGTGACCATGCCCGGCGTGTCCTCCACCTCTCTTCACTCCATTGCATAAACTTGTCCTTGTGTTGGCAGTCTGCCTTGGTTTGCCAGTGGGGGATTCCCGGCTTGATTCCCTATTTGATTTTGCTGCGGTTGCCCTGGGGGTACTGAAGGACGCTGTTGGGGATAGTTTTTAATCTGATGCTCCAAACTCCCACATCTAAAACATGCCCCAACTCGATTTGATGGAGGGTTCGGCTTCCTAATGTTCCTCCTAATTGGTGGGACGAAGCGCCGATTCCCTGTCATCGGTCTCTTCCCCAAACGGCGGTTGTCTCTGTTCTAGGCAAATCGCGATGAAGATGCGACTGCCCTATCCACCTGGTCTCGTTCAAGAGCCTGAGCTCTATCATAGATGTCCTCATAGGTCCTCAAATTCACCGGTATCAACTGGGTACGAATGTCAAGTTTCAACCCTTCCCGGAATCTTCGCGCCTTATCCTCGGGATATTCCACCATCCTCGGCGCAAACTTAGACAATCTAGCAAATTCCGCCTCGTACTGATCTACAGTCTTTGACCTTGATGAAGTCGCATAAATTCTGCTATCTTTCTTTCTCTAGCACTTTTCAAGAAGTATTTCCCATAAAAATTTTCAGTAAACACGACCCAAGTCTAGGTGACACCTTTCGAAAATATTCTACCCCTGGTAGCTTTTCACCAATCATTTGCATTTTCCTGCAACTTGTATGCCGCTAGGGTTACCTTCTCCTGCTCAGTGCACCCCAACACCTCAAATGCCTTCTTTAGTTCCTCTACCCATCTCAGTACAGCCTCGGGGTCGCCTTTTCTAGTAAACTTGGGTGGCTTTAACTTTAAGAACTACTCTACGAGCTGATGCATCTGCCTAATCCCAACTGCTTGAGCCTGCCCAATATTAGCTTGATTCTCATTCACAACAGCAGTTATTGCAGCCTCAGCAGCCTGGGCAAAAGTGGCAGCCCGTTCCTGAGCCTACCTACCCATAATATTCCCTATCTCATGCAGGGTCTAAATCACATCCTCCATTCTAGGGTCTCTGGCCTCTTGGCCTCCTGCACTCGGCTGTCCCTAGGTTTCCTTTCCTCGACGCCTCATGGTACTGATCTCACTACCCGCCTACCTACTATAATTCCACCAGGAATTAGAGACCTAAACCAACTAAACCGGCCTAAGGTCCTAGGCAGGTAGCTAACATAACAACAATCAATCACCCAGCATGCGGTTAAGCACAAATAACATAGGACCTCAAATAAGGAGGTACACATAGTTACCTCGGTCCTGCCACACGTACACATTACGGGTCAATCACATATGCACTCAATCAATCACAAACGGTCAGGAGGTACATTTAGCACACGAGGTCACCCTACTGGCTACCTAACGTCATCGCTCCTTATCACTTCAGGATTCGACCTGATTGGATCGAGCTGACCTTGCTCTGATACCAAATCGAACGGGGATGTCACGCCCCGTACCCTACGAAACGCGAACATCTCACGCTAAGGTCGAATTTGGTGCGACATCCCAGGACACGTAGCCGACCCAACAATCAGAGATCATTACACAAGCGGAAGAAATGTATATAAATACATATATACACCCATACAATAAAACAAGATAACCATGGATAGCATAACCAAGGAAAATCAGTAAGATTAAAAACATACTTTTGCATTATCATAAAATATTTACAATATTCGATTACAGAGAAAACAAACTGCATACAAAAAGGTCAACGACCACTAGGTAAAAAAGGGTCAGTGGCTAGGGGTCAGGGGCATTAGACTTAGATGGGGCTCTAATAAAAAAGGTACGGTCCGATCTATCTAAAGCTAGATCTAACCTAGGGGACCCAGTCTGAGTCAGAACTAGAAGACTCAGAGGAGGAAGAACTATCAGGCATCTCCTCCTCGGAATCTAATGAGTCTAACTCGGTCTCAGCCTCCGCGTCCCCCTCATCCGCGTCCATCGGCTCTACTTCATCCTCCAGCTCTATGTCCTGCTCCATGGGTTCCGGTTCTTTCTCTACTTCCATCGGCTCTAGATCATCTACCTCCCAGATAACAGGTTCAACTCCAGCACTCGAACTCCCGTCAAATGATGCTTCAGGGCTAACTACTTCTCCATCGGGACATTGCAAGTCTATCTCACCCTGCCCATCAACCGGGACGTCAAAGGTACGAAGAGGTCCATACTCCCCGAGCTCATCCCAAAAACACTAGGCTACGTATTCGTGGTGCTGGGGCTATGCCTCTCCCACATCTACCAATAATATAGAACGATATCTAACATACGCACCCCCAGTCCGTAAAGGGTACATGACCGACGTCCACCCTAGTTGGCACGGAATCCCAAAGCGCACTAGAGCATCAGGTATCCTCAAGTCCGAAGGTCTAAAAAGAGTAGGTTTATACAAAAATGAGATGAATCTCGGCGAGTAAAAACCCCTAAACCTAAACTAGGCTAACATGCACCTCCTGACAGGCAACCAACAAACAATATATATAATAATTTCAACCAATTGACCTAGGCCCTCTGCCCAGATTGAGCATACAATTGACCCTGTAGGTTAGGCATTTTATAAAAAAATCACGGCACATACGCGACACACTGGTCACACGTACGCCATACGCATGCTCATGCTCAATAATGTCTGTCTCACACACGAATCACTGGCATGCACATTAGCCACACACTCTGGCACACATTTGTCATGCTCATAATTTGGCTCAAACGATGCACTTTAGCACACAGCTCATTTTCAGTTATAAACCTACTCGAAGGCCCACAACACTCCACAGCCCGCGCCGAAAAACATATGACCCAGTGTCTCTAGCTCGCATAAAACACATTAGGCGAAACACCGATCTCCTTACGGATTAACGCCGTCTTCCGGACGAACCAGGCATCGTTCCGCATAAACGCATCAAGACGGCATTGACCCGAAGGCCCTTAAGTGATCACATGGCACACTGCCAATTTTATCTGAGCCCTACGTAAACATATAAGGGCATTTAGGGTGATTATACATACTCATGTCAGGCACGCAAACTCGCACACCTTTCTTCTCATGCCATTCTCAGTATACGAAATGTGTGGCCATGCAATTCTCGCACTCAGGCAACTGATACAATTCACATGAGCATATAATTCCAATACGGCATATCAATGAATCATTAATTCATATGAACATATAATTCCACACAGCCCAACACCTAATTCACATTCTTGGGCACCATCATTCATGCCAAATCAATGGCCAAATGCACACCGCATTAATCTATCACACAACCATGCGGCATGGCATCACATAATTAAGTACAAAAAGAGCACCAATCAACCACTAATCGATCAATCTCGGCGAAGGCCCAATTAACTCTCAACTTAGCCAAATTAGTCCAAATTCGGTTCTAGGTAGGGCAGCCACTAAACAGCCTATATTAGGGCATTAATCCACCTCCTAATTAGCTCATTTCACTCCCAAATATGCCACAAATCATCCGATAGTCAACAGCCCATAATCAAGCCTAATCCTAATCTATTTAAGCCCGAAAATCATCTAAACCTATATAGAGAGGAAAAATTAGTCCTAATCTAGGTTTAGGAATTAATACTCACTTAATCCTAAGCTCCAAGCTCGACTAATTCAACGGGGAACGAGTGGCCAATTGTCGACGAGTGGAGAAATCAGCGGCAGCATCCCGGTGGCTTCCATGGCGGTTCAAGGCGGTCCGGCGAGCGGCAGCGTGGGGTCCTCACACACGGCCGAAGGAGAAAGATAGAGATTAGGTTGGTCGGACGATGATGGTGAAATGGTCGGGTAGTGCTTGGGCGGTGGCACGGCAGCAAGCGGCGGTCGGCATGAACGGCGGCGGTGCCTTGGCTGAGAGGCTGACCGGCGGCCCTTTGGCGCCGGAATGAAAAGAGAGAACGGCGAGAGGGTGAAGGGTGATCGGTGAGGGCGGTGAGGCTAAACGGCGACGCTCAGCTCCGGCGTACGGCACCCGGCGGCGGTGCTCCGACGAGATCGGCGGTGGATGTAACATTATGAATTTTCGATCATTTTCCTAAGATTTATGAAATGAATATTTGACCAATGCACTTATAGTGAGATCTCACTTCGAACCGTGCATTCACGGGATGCTAACCTTAAGGGTAAGGCCATCACGAGATTGAGTACGCACGACCAAAGGACTCAACCTTGGTTCGACCTTCGACCATAAGGATTGATAAGAGAATGTTTTGGGCCAATAGAGACCGATCTATTTGATTGATCGTATTCGAAGGAAACTAGCGACAGACCCTCGCAATTACATAACAATTGAGGTCGCATTGGTTCGAGCAAACTTAAACGTGATTTGACTTAGTGTCGATCATGGGTTGAGAGCGCGTAATCTCAATGAGCCACCCATTAGCCAGAGATAAGCTAAAGTCGCGATTGTTCGATTCTAGTCAATTCTTAGAATTCGGACCCGGGAATCGAGAATTTTGAAAGTGATAATTTTGAGCGGCTTATGACGTTTTGACATGGCTAACCTTGGGGCCACCCATTTTTGTAAAAAAATGGATTTCGATTCGGGATCGGAAAAATGACTATTTTGCCCCTGGGACCACGAACGAATTTTAAGGACTAGATTAAGTCGGGGGACTGAGAATTACTCAGTATGACTGAAAATTTGAAGGATAAGAATGCCCCTCTCCCTTTTTAGCCTTTTTGCCCTTTGACTTAATGGATAAGGTTAAATGTGGGCCGTCGGATTAAAGATAAGATCTTGGCCATTAGATTGGACGAGTAGTTGAGGGGTATTTTGGTAATTTCCAGTGTGGTTTTGAGTTTAATAATAAGGGGTAGAATATTTATATTCATTTTCTCTCTCTCTCCTCACCCCCCCACTGAACCGATTCTCTTTCTTCCCTCTCCCCTTATTTGTGAGCCATCTTGGCCGACCACCAGCTCACTGCCGCATAGTCGCCGCCCTCCCGACGTTCACCGCCGCTGCTGCTTCTCCCTTCTGGCCGCCCCACCGTCCGTCCGCCTATCTCTCTCTCCCTGCTTCTCTGTTCCAATCAGCCCCGCCGCTACCAAGCCACCCTGGGCCATCTTCCCCTGGTCCATATGACCAGAACGCCACCCCCAGCCGCCCGTGCATCGTCCGCCAGCCACCCGTCCACGGTGGAGTAGTCGCTCGCCTGCCTGGCCGCTGGCGACACTGCTGCTGCTGGACTGTAACAGTCTGAATTTCGATGTAATTCCAGGATCAATAAAATTGATATTACTTCGCATTTCATTTTAGTAAGTCTCCTCCAGAGCTGATCACTCTTGAGATACTAACTAATAGGGTATGGCTAACTAGGAAATGGTATGTGGACCAGGGACCCGATCGTGAATTGGACACCGATCACGAGAAATGATGAGGGAATATTTTGGACCGATGCAAGTCGATCTTAGGAAAGTGACGGATATGGTTTGGCCAAGGCCAACGAAGTACAATCGGATCGCAGGTGATTCTGCAGGACTGAAAGTCCACGTGGCCAACTAGTCCTGAACTTAAATCGAACAATCGCGACCTCTAGGACTAGTGATAATTTCTCATTCTCTCATTGATCGGGACCGTCATGACTCAGATAACCTTAGGTCGACAATGCGTAACCCCTAAATAGCCGTCCGTTAGTGAGACCCTAAAATTGGAAATTTAGCAAGATTTGCTCATAAAATTGGATCCGGACTTGGTCATCGATTTTCGGGCCTGTATACGACTATTTTGCAAGGCCGACATCATTTTAGAGTGGTCACACATATTTAGAGTTATTACGGTCGAAAAATGGAATTTCGACCCGGAAGTGAAAAATTACGATTTTGCCCTCCGGACTTCGAAGTTGATTGTCGAGGCCTTATGTGACTATTTTCGAGATTCCGACACCGTATTATGTTGACCACACACATTTGGGGTTGGTACGGGCAAAAAATGGAATTTTGACCCGGGATCGGAAAAATGACCGTTTTGCCCTTAGGCCTATTTTTCGCCCGAATTTTTGGAAAATATTTGGGATAATTAAAATTAATTATCAACTCAATTATTGAACTCAAAGACCATTTTACCCTTGCATTATTGGATTAGATTAAGTGTGGACCGTTGGATCAAGGGCATTTTGGTCATTTGGCCCGGATTTACGACACATGGCATCCACCAGCCATTATATTTGACCAGCCTTGACCATTCTCTCTCCTCACTCTTCATTCTCGGCCATCCCACTCTCTCTCTCCTACCGGTTCCTCTCTCTCGGCCATCCTTCGCCGAAGCTTCACTGCCGGCCGCCGGAGCGCCGGCCAGCCGAGCTACCGCCACCGTGACACCACCTTGTCACCCTCACCCTCATACGACCACCTTCTCCCCTTTTTCCGCCCTCCTCAGCCGCTGATCAGCTAAGGCCGAGAGGACCGCCGGAGCTCTATGGTCGTTGAGCCGCCCCGCCGGAGCTGCCTGGCTGAGCTGTGGCCACCGTAAGCCATGCCACCGTCGATCACCCTTACCGAACCACTTTCCCTCCGTCATCTCGCCATCATCCTCGCCGCCGTACAGCTTAGCTATAAGACCGCCGTCCCTACGCCGCGCCGTCGTGAGCCGTGAGCCGGTTGCCGGAACCCGCCGCCGGTTACACCGTTCACCGGTGATCGGCCACCGTTCCTCGTCGTCGTGGTCTAAAATTAAGTGAGTGTATCTCCTAAACCTGGATTAGGACTGATGGTACATTTTCTAGACCAGCTTAGGTATTATTGGTGTATATTTAGGACTAGATTGAGGATCGATTGGTGAAAATAAAATTCGAGGAATTTAGTGGGATTATTATAGAGAATTATTGGGCTCGGATTGATGGAATAGTGGCTGTCCGTATTTTGAGGAATGTACTTGATTATAACGAACAGTAAGAATTGTTAGCTGAATGGCCGAGATTACCCGGGGTGATTGGCTGTTGACTGATTTGTGATTAATTGTGCTTAATTGTGAAATGCCATGTTGTGTGCTCTTGTGGCCGATTCGTGCGAAGTGTGATTGGCCAACTAATGGTTTGTTTTGTTTATCGAATTTTGTATTGTGAATTGGGCCGCACGGTATTAATTGGCCAAGTGAGCATGCTATTTGTAGATTGGACACTGTATGGTGACTTTGATTTGACTGAGTGCCTGTGGTTTACTGATGCTCATGTTGCACTATATTGCATTTCATGGCCACGCATTGGGTATGTCGAGAATGAGACGTGTGACGAAATTGTGCGAGAATGTGTGCCTGACATGAGCATGTGATCACCTAAAATACCCTGATGCATTTTACGCGGGGTTCAAATAATAACTGGCCGTGTGTATGTGTGATCACATTTCACCCTGATGCGTGTTACCCAGGATGTGCCGTCCTCATGCACTTTATAGCAGGACGACGCCCAGCACGTCCGGAAGACGACCGGCCTCATGCACTTTGTAGCAGGCTTGGTCCGTAAGGAGATCAGTGTTGTGCATCATGCACTTTGTAGCAGGCTAGAGACACTGGGCATAGAGCGTTTTACGCTGGCTGCGGAGTGTTGTGTTTAAGAAATGGACCTGATGCGTATTTACGCGGGTCGAATGAAATGATAAATCGAGCATTCGCCAATGTGCTAGTGTGGGCTAGTGAGCCGAGATATGAATATGGCATGAGAATAGCATATCCATGCATAAGAATGCATGGGTCAGTGTGCGAATGTGCGAGGCTCAGTGAATGGTATGTGATTCGAACACTAACAAGCGTGAGCATGCGTATGACGTACGTATGGATAGTGCGTTCGTGTATGTGAGTTGAGCATTATATTGAAATGCTAACCTGCAGGGTCAGCCAGGTAAGTGATCTAGGCCCGAGGGCCCTAGTCAAAGGATGATTGTGATTTGTATTGCTATGCTGATTGTAATATACTTGTCAGAAGAATGCATGTTAGCCTAGCCTAGGTTTAGGGGTTTACTCGCTGAGATTTGTCTCACGGTTGTAATAACCCACCTTTTTAGACCCCCAGCCCTGAGTATGCTGAAGCCGCCGCCTCTTTTTGGGATCCCTATGCAGATCCATTCAACTTCGAGGGTGTACCCCACTGAAACGGGGTGGCATTTATGAGATACCATTCTGTAGTCTTTGCGAACGTGGATGAGTACGTTTACCAGACTCAAGAATACGTAGCTTGGTGCTTGAAAGATGCAGACGGAAACATTGGGCGACCCATGAGGACATTCGATGTTCCGATAGACATAGGTGGGGTAATGATACCTCAGATGGCCGATGGCGAGATCGTGGATTCCCCGACTGCAGACGAGTCAAGGCTTTGGACCAAGAGCCATGGGTATGGTATGAGGACCCCGAGCCGATGGAAGATGAGGAGCAGGAGCCAGAAGCCATGGAGTTAGACACGGAACAGGACGGAGAGATCGCTGAGGTGGGATCAGATGTAGAGCTAGGATCAGATGAAGAGTTAGGGCTGTATATGGATCTCGAGTTGGAGCCGGATTCAAAAGATGATTGGGCAGCTACCTAGGCCACAGAATCAGAGGAGTCCAAGTCTAACGAGAGATCCTCAGAGGACTCTTCGGAGTCTTCAGACCCTGACTAGGAGCCGTAGAAGGGACCCGAGTTTGGTAGGGAGGATTGTACCCTTTTGACTGTAGTCCTCCTTATAGGTTTAGTTGACTCACCCTAGCCACTTACTCTCTTTGTTTTAGTAGTGGTCGTTCACTGATCCCTTTTTTTTGGTTTGGATGTGTTTATGTTGTGTATATGTAAAGGCAATAAAAGAGCTTTGATAAGTATTATAAAGAATACATATTTTCAGTATTGTTTGATTGTCTGTCGTGCTATCCATTGTCTCGTATAAACATTATTGTCAGGGTTTGTCTATTTATTTGCTTTCGCTTGTGCTTTGCTCTCTGTTTAGGCGTTGGGTTGGCGACGCTTCCTGGGACGTAGCGAATATATCGTCCAAGGTAGGGATGTTGCGTACCGTGGGGTTCGGGGTGTGACATCCCCGTTTGAATTGGTATAAGAGCAAGGTCAACTCGTTCCAATTAGATCGAAGTCTGGAGTGATAAGGAGCGATGAGACCTTGGGTAGCCAGTAGGGTGACCTCATGCTACATATACCTCATGACAGTTGTGTTTGATTGAGTGTTTATGAATCTGACCCGTAAAGTGCAGGTGCGGTAAGACTCGAGGTGAGTATACGAATCTCTTGGGTGATGTGTTGGATAATTCTTGTTAGGCCGCATACTGGTGGCTGATTGTTATTTTAATACTTGCCTAGGACTTAGACTGGATTAGATTGGTTTAAGTCTTTAATTCCTTTGTGGAACTATAGCAGGTAGTTGAGTAACTGGCATTGTGAGAATGAGTCAAAAATGGGGGAAAGAACCCTAGGGACAATCTAGCACTGATAGTCATGAAGCCAGGGACCCTAGGTTTGATGAAGTGATGGTGACCCTACGGGAGATAGGGAATATTATGGGGTTGCAAGCTCAAGAAAGAGCCGCAGCTTATGCGCAGGCTGCTGGGGCCGCGCCGATTGCTTGTGCTGGAGGAAATCAAGCCCAGCAAGGGCAGGCTCAACTAGTGGGGGTTAGACAGATGCCCTAGTTAGTGGAATAATTTATAAAATTGAAGCCACCTAAGTTTCATGGTCGTCGTGACCCTAAGACTGCGTCAAGATGGGTAGAAGAATTGGAGAAAGCTTTCAAGGTTTTGGGGTGCACTGATGAAGAAAAGGTAATGCTGGTAGCTTATCAGTTACAGGATGGAGCTAATGATTGTTGGAATGCTACAGAAAGGAGAGTATTTCTTGAAGGAACAGCTACGACTTGGGCAGTATTTGTTGAGAATTTCTATGAGAAGTATTTCTCAGAGAACGCCCAGGAAAATAAGTTGATGGAATTTTTGCAATTACGTTAAGGCCAGATGACCGTTGACCAATATGAAGCGAAATTTGCAAGACTGGCAAAGTTCGCACTGACTATGGTGGAAAACCCGTGAGATAGAGCTCGAAGATTACGGGATGGATTGAAGCCTGATCTTTAGAGTCAGATATTGTCGCATGACATCAAGGACTATGGAGAAATGTATAGACGAGCTCAGATTATTGAGCAGGATCAGCAAGAAAAGGCAGCCGCTTTAGGATCACGGTTTGCCCAGAATAGAGATAACCATCGTCTTAGGAAGAAGCTAATGGTCGGTAATCGACAATTTGTTCTGCCAGTTAGGAGAAATATTGGGAAACCAAGTCCCTAGCCAAGTAGATATGGAGCATGTTTTAAGTACGGGAGCATGTAGCATCAGATTCGCAATTGTCCGCAGATGTGTCCCTCAGGACCACCTATGTTATCCCAACAGCAGCCCCGAGTAGGAAATCAAGCCGAGAATCCCCCACCGGCTAGTCAGGGGCGACCACTAGTTCAAGGAAGTGTCTATGCCATGGCGCGCAAGGAAGCTGAGAATGCGCCGGGCATGGTCACTGGTATGATTTCCATATGTGATCATATCGCTTATGCATTGTTTGATCTGAGGGCGACCCGTTCTTTCATTTCTGAATAGTTTGTTAAGTTGGTTGGTATAAAACTAGTGTTGCTTGAGAATGTGCTGTGTGTGTCGACACCCATGAGCGATAGGTGCTAGTTTCTTTTGGATGCCCTAATTGTAAAATAATTATTGGGGGTAAGGAAGAGAGTATCGACTTGACAGTATTGGCCATGTTCGATTTTGATGTAATCATTGGAATGGACTAGTTAGTCCGATAGAAAGCTATATTGGATTGCAGCAATAGGATGATCTAATTTAACCCGGATGGATGTCCTAGTTTTGTGTTCCAGGTAAACTGAGGAGGAACCTCGATCCCTTGGATTTCCTCGCTTGCGGCGATCGAGTTGTAGATGATGAATGTGAAGGATATCTGGTGAATGTTGTGGATCCGACAGTGGCGAAACCTAAGTTGGAGGATATACCCGTAGTATGTAATTTCCTCGAGGTGTTTCCTCAGTAATTGTCGTGTTTACCGCCTGAGCGAGAGGTGGAATTTGTGATTGAATTGACCCTTGGGATAAAATCGATTTCGAAGGCACCATATTGGATGTCCCTATCAGAATTGAAGGAGCTGAAGGTGCAAATATAGAAATTGCTGGACAAGGGTTTAATTCGCCCGAGTGCATCTCCATGGACAGCGCTAGTCCTATTTGTTAGAAAGAAAGATGGAACTCTAAGGTTGTGCATAGATTACCGGCAGTTGAACCAAGTGACGGTAAAGAACAAATATGCGCTACCAAGGATTGATGATTTATTCGATCAGTTACAAGGAGCCTCAGTGTTTTTCAAGATAGATTTGAGGACCGGGTACCATTAGCTAAGGATCAGAAATGAGGACATCCCCAAGACTGCTTTCAGGACCAGATATGGGCATTAAGAATTTACGGTTATGCCCTTTGGACTAACGAATGCCCTAGCCGCTTTCATGGATTTGATGAATCGGGTGTTCAAAGAATTCTTGGACCAGTTCGTGATAGTTTTCATTGATGATATACTGGTGTACTCTAAGAGCCCCAAAGAGCATGAAGTACACTTGGCTGAAGTGCTACGGACCTTAAGAGAACATGCGTTGTATGCCAAGTTACGCAAGTGTGAGTTTTGGCTCAGCCGAGTAGAATTTCTTGGACATATCGTTTCGGGAGTGGAATCTCTGTAGATCCAATAAAGATTGAAGCAGTGACTAAGTGGCCTAGACCGACATCGATAAATGAGATCAAGAGCTTCCTAAGCTTGGCTGGCTATTACAGACTATTTGTGGAAGGATTTTCATCAATAGCTATGCCATTGACAAGGCTGCTTAAGAAGGAAACTAAGTTTGAATGGAATGATAAGTGTGAGAGAAACTTCCAAGAACTGAAGCACAGGTTAACAACCGCTCCAATGTTGACCATACTGTCAAGACCTGGAGGATTCGAGATTTACAGTGATGCTTCTTTAAGAGGGCTCGGATGTGTTTTGATGCAACATAGAAAGGTGGTAGCATATACGTCGCGTAAGTTGAGACCACATGAGATGAATTATCCGACGCATGATTTGAAATTAGCTGCTATCGTTTTCGCACTCAAAATCTGGAGACGTTATTTGTGTGGAGAGAAGTTTCAAATTTATACTGATCATCAAAGCCTCAAGTGCATGTTTTCGTAGAAAGAGTTAAATATGAGGCAGTACCGATGGATGGAGCTTCTAAAGGACTACGATTGCGACATATTGTATCACCCTGGTAAGGCGAATCGAGTTGCTGATGCCCTAAGTCACAAATCTAGTATGGTGCAACTAATGGTCAAGGAGTGGATGTTATTGGAAAGGCTCAAAGATTCAGAGTTCAAATTTGAAGTGAGCCAAGTGTCCAACCTGCTAGCTGCATTAAGGATTGAACCAAAACTCCTATCTAGAATCAAAGAGCTTCAGTCTACTGATCAGGAAATCCAAAAGATTGTTGGATTGGATGCTGCTAAGCGGAAGTTAGACTTCCAGGTAAGCGAGAATGGAATCTTGAAGTTTCGAGGACGAATATGCGTGCCCGATGACACGGAACCCAAGGAAGAAATCTTATCCGAAGCTCATAGGAGCAATTACAGTATTCACCCAGGCAGCACGAAAATGTATCAGAATCTACGACAACATTGTTGGTGGAACGGAATGAAGGCGGATGTGGCCAAACATGTGGCCAAGTGTTTGACTTGCCAACAAGTGAAGGCACGGCACTGCAAGCTAGGTGGCTTATTGAGACCGTTGGAGATCCCTGAGTGGAAATGGGAGCACATCACGATGGATTTCATGATGGGATTGCCATGAAGTCAGAAAGGACATGACTCGATATGGGTCATAGTGGATCGCTTAACGAAGTCAGCGCACTTTCTAGCAGTACGAAAGGACTTTGAGCTGGAAAGGTACGCAAAATTGTATGTGCGGCAAATAGTACGTCTTCATGGAGTGCCAGTCACGATCACATCGGATCGTGATCCAAGGTTTACGGCCAATTTTTGGAAGAGTATGCAAGTGGCAATGGGAACCAAGTTATAATTTAGTACGGGCTATCATCCGCAGATAGATGGCCAGTCGAAAAGAACAATTCAGACCCTTGAGGATATGTTGACAGCCTGTGTAATTGATTTCCAGGGCAAATGGGAAGAGCAATTGCATCTAGTGGAATTTGCCTATAATAATAGCTACCAACAGAGTATTCAAATGGCACATTAGAAGCCTTATATGGCCGAGCTTGTAGAACGTCACTATGTTGGGACGAAGTTGGTGAGCGAATTATAACAGGCCCAGAGTTAGTACAGCAGACAGTGGAAGCCATTGGAATTATTCGAGATAGACTGAGGACGGCGCAAAGTTGTCAGAAGAGTTATGCCGACAGGAGATGACAACCCTTGGAGTTTCAAGTGGGAGATCATGTATTTCTCAGGGTGTCGCCAATGAAAGGATTATCTCGATTTGGCAAGAAAGGAAAGCTCAGTCCAAGATACGTCGGGCCATTTGAGATATTAGAAAAGATCGGCGATATGGCTTATCGACTTGCCTTGCCGCCTAACTTGTCCCAAGTGCACAATGTTTTCCACGTGTCGATGTTAAGAAAGTATGAACCAGGTCTGACTCACATTATAAGGTATGAGGAGATAGACGTGGACGACAAAGTGTTGTACGTGGAAAGACCACTCAGGATCGAAGACAGAAAAGATCGTGTGCTGAGGAACAAGACAATCCCGATGGTCAAAGTCGTCTGGGAGCACCGCGGAACGGAAGGTACCACTTGGGAAAGCGAGGAAGCCATGAGACGTCAATACTCCCAGTTGTTTGAGTAGATGAGGATAGGTTGCAAATTTCGAGGACCAAATTTTTGTAAGGGGGAAGAGTTGTAACAGTTTGAATTTCTATGTAATTTCGGGATCAATAAAATTGATATTATTTCACATTTTATTTTAGTAAGTCTCGTCCAGAGCTGATTACTCTCGGGATACTAACCAATAGGGTATGGCTAACTAGGAAATGGTACGTGGATCAGGGACCCGATCGTGAATTGGACACTGATCACAAGAAATGATGAGGGAATATTTTGGACCGATGTAAGCCAATCTTAGGAAAGTGATGGATATGGTTTGGCCAAGGCCAACGAAGTACAATCGGATCGCAGGTAATTCTGCAGAACCGAAAGTGCACGTGGCCAACTAGTCCTGAACTTAAACCGAACGATCGCCATCTCTGGGACTAGTGATAATTTCTCATTCTCTCTATGATCGGGACCGTCATGACTCAGATAACCCTAGGTCGACAATGCGTAACTCCTAAACAGCCGCCCATTAGTAAGAGACCCTGAAATTGGAAATTTAGCGAGATTTGGTCACAGAATTAGATCCAGACTTGGTCATCGATTTTCGGGTCTGTATATGACTATTTTGCAACGCCGACGTCCTTTAGAGTGGCCATGCATATTTGGAGTTATTATGGTCGAAAAATGGAATTTCGACTAGGAAGTGAAAAATTACGATTTTGCCCTCTGGACTTCGAAGTGATTTTCGAGGGCTTGTGCGACTATTTTTGCGATTTCGACACCATATTATGTTGGCCGCACACATTTGGGGCTGGAACGGGCGAAAAATGGAATTTCGACCAGGTACCGGAAAAATGACCATTTTGCCCCTAGGCCTATTTTTTGTCGGAATTTTTGGGAAAATATTTGGCATAATTAAAATTAATTATCAGCTCAATTGTTAGACTCAAAGACCATTTTACCCTTGCATTATTGGATTAGATTAAGTGTGCACCGTTGGATCAAGGGCATTTTGGTCATTTGGCTCGAATTTGCGACACATGGCATCCACCAACCATTATATATTGACCAACCTTGACCATTCTCTCTCCTCACTCTTCATTCCCATCCATCCCACTCTCTCTTTCCCTCTCGATTTCTCTCTCTACCGCCGGTTCCTCTCTCTCGGCCATCCTTCGCCGGAGCTTCGCCGCCGGCCGCTGGAGCGCCACCCAGCCGAGCTGCCGCCACCGTGACACCACCTTGTCACCCTCACCCTCCTATGACCGCCTTCTCCCCTTTTTTCGCCCTCCTCAGCCGCCGATCAGCCAAGGCCGAGAGGACCGCCGGAGCTCCATCGTCGCCGAGCCGCCACGCCGGTGCTGCCTGGCTGAGCTATGGCCGCCGTGAGCCATGCCACCATCGATCACCCTCGCCGAACCACTTTCCCTTCACCGTCTCGCCATCATCCTCGCCGCCGTACGGCTTGGCTATAGGACCGCCGTCCGTACGTCGCGCCGCCGTGAGCCGCTCGTCGGAACCCACCGCCGGTTACACCGTTCACCGGTGATCGACCGCCGTTCGTCATCGTCGTGGTCTAAAATTAAGTGAGTGTACCTCCTAAACCTAGATTAAGACTGACGGTGCGTTTTCTGAACTGGCTTAGGTATTATCGGTGTATATTTAGGACAGGATTGAGGATCGATTGGTGGAAATAAAATCCGTGGAATTTAGTGGGATTATTATAGATAATTATTGGGCTTGAATTGATGGAATAGTGACTGTCCGTACTTTGAGAAATGTACCTTATTATAACGGACAATAAGAATTGTTAGCTGGATGGCCGGGATTGCTCGGAGTGATTGGCTGTTGACTGATTGGTGATTAATTGTGCTTAATTGTGAAATGCCATGTTGTGTGCTCGTGTGGTCGATTCGTGCGAAGTGTGATTGGCCAACTAATGGCTTGTTTTGATTATCGAATTGTGTATTGTGAATTTGACGGCACGATACTAATTAGCCAAGTGAGCATGCTATTTGTAGATTAGGCACGGTATGGTGGCTTTGATTTGACTGAGTGCCTATGGTTTACTGATGCTGATGTTGCACTATGTGGCATTTCATGGCCACGCATTGGGTATGTCAAGAATGAGGCGTGAGACGAAATTGTGCGAGAATGCGTGCTTGACATGAGCATGTGATCACCTAAAATACCGTGATGCATTTTACGTAGGGTTCAAATAATAACTGGTCGTGTGTATGTATGATCACATTTCACCCTGATGCGTGTTACGCGGGTGTGCCATCCTCATGCACTTTGTAGCAAGACGATGCCCGATACATCCGGAAGACGACTAGCCTCATGCACTTTGAAGCAGGCTTAGATCATAAGGAGATCAGTGTTGCGCCTCATGCACTTTGTAGCAGGCTAGAGACACTGGGCCTAGAGCGTTTTACGTTGGCCACAGAGTGTTGTGTTTAAGAAATGGACCTGATGTGTATTTACGTGGGTCGAATGAAATGATAAATCGAGCATTTGTCAGTGTGCTAGTGTGGGCTAGTGAGCCGAGATATGAATATGGCATGAGAATAGCATATGCATGCATAAGAATGCATGGGTCAGTGTGCGAATGTGCAAGACTCGGTGAATGGCATGTGATTCGAACACTAATAAGCATGAGCATGCGTATGACGTACGTATGGATAGCGCGTTCGTATATGTGAGTTGAGCATTATATTGAAATGCTAACATGTAGGGTCAGCCAGGTAAGTGATCTGGACCCGAGGGCCCTGGTCGGAGGATGATTGTGATTTGTATTACTATGCTGATTGTAATATACCTGTCAGGAGAATGCATGTTGGCCTAACCTTGGTTTAGGGGTGTACTCGCTGAGATTTGTCTCGCGGTTGTAATAACCCACCTTTTCAGACCCCCAGCCCTGAGTATGCCAAAGCCACCGCCTCTTTTTGGGATCCCTGCGCAGATCCATTCGACTTCGAGGGTGTACCTCGCTGAAAATGAGGAGGCATATATGAGATACCATTCTGTAGTCTTTATGAACATGGGTGAGCACTTTTACTAGACTTAAGAATACGTAGCTTGGTGCTTGAAAGATGCAGACGGAAACATTGGGCGACCCTTCAGGACATTCGACGTTTCGGCAGATATAGGTGGGGTAATGATACCTCATATGGCCGATGGCGAGATCGTGGATTTCCCGACTGCAGACGAGTCTATGGCTATGGACCAAGAGCCAGGGGTGTGGTACGAGGACCCCGAGCAGATGGAAGATAAGGAGCAGGAGCCGGAAGCCATGGAGTTAGACACGGAACAAGACGAAGAGATCGCTGAGGTGGGATTGGATGTAGAGCTAGGATCACATGAAGAGTTAGGGCTGTATATGGATCCCGAGTTGGAGCCGGATTCAGAAGATGATTGGACAACTGCCCAGGCCACAGAATCAGAGGAGCCCGAGTCAAATGAGAGATCCTCAGAGGATTCTTCGGAGTCCTCAGACCCTGACTGGGAGCCGTAGAAGGGACCTGAGTTTGGTAGGGAGGATTGTACCCTTTTGACTGTAGTCCTCCTTATAGGTTTAGTTGACTCACCCCACTCACCTACTCTCTTTGTTTTAGTAGTGGCCGTTTACTGACCCCTTTTTTTTTTGGTTTGGATGTGTTTATGTTGTGTATATGTAAAGGCAGTAAAGGAGCTTTGATAAGTATTGTAAAGAATACATATTTTCAGTATTGTTTGATTATCTGTCGTGCTATCCATTGTCTCGTATTAATATTATTGTCAGGGCAAGCTCAACCAGCAGGAGTTAGACAAATACCCAGTTAGTGGAACAATTTATAAAGTTGAAGCCGCCTAAGTTTCATGGTCATGGTGACCCCAAGACTGCACCAAGATGGGTGGAAGAATTAGAGAAAGCTTTCAAGGTTTTGGGGTGCATTGATGAAGAAAAGGTAATGTTGGCAGCTTATCAGTTACACGATGGCGTCAATGATTGGTGGAATGCTATAGAAAGGAGAGTATTTCTTGAAGGAACAGCTCCAACTTGGGCGGTATTTGTTGAGAATTTCTATGAGAAGTATTTCTCGGAGAACGCTCAGGAAAAGAAGTTGATGGAATTTATGCGATTACGCCAAGGTCAGATGACTGTTGACTAATATGAAGTGGAATTTGCAAGACTGGCGAAGTTTACACTGACTATGGTGAAAAACCCGCGAGATAGAGCTTGAAGATTCCAAGATGGATTGAAGCCGGATCTTCGGAGTCAAATATTGTCGCATGACATCAAGGACTATGGAGAAATGTATAGACGAGCTCAAATTATTGAGCGGGATCAGCAGGAAAGGGCAGCCGCTTCAGGATCACGGTTTGCCCGGAATAGAGATAACTATCGTCTCGGGAAGAAGCTAATGGTTGGCGATCGACGATTTGTTTTGCCAGTTAGGAGAAATATTGGGAAACCGAGTCCCCAGCCAAGTAGATATGGAGCATGTTTTAAGTGCGGGAGCATGGAGCATCAGATTCGCAATTGCCCGTAGATGCGTCCCTCAGGATCACCTATGTTGTCCCAATAGCAGCCCCGAGTAGGAAATCAAGATGGGAATCCCCTACCGGCTAGTCAGGGGCGACCGCCGGTTCAAGGAAGGGTCTATGCTATGGTGCGCAAGGAAGCTGAGAATGCGCCGGGCCTAGTCACAGATACGATTTCCTATGTGATCATGCCACTTATGCATTGTTTGATCCGAGGGCGACCCATTCTTTCAATTCTGAACAGTTTGTTAAGTTGGTTGGTATAAAACCAGTGTTGCTTGAGAATGTGCTGTGTGTGTCGATACCCATTAATGATAGGGTGCTAGCTTCTTTTGGATGCCCTAATTGTAAGATAATTATTGTGGGTAAGGAAGAGAGTATCGACTTGGCAGTATTAGCCATGTTAGATTTTGATGTAATCATTGGAATGGATTGGTTAGTCCGATAGAAAGCTGTATTGGATTGCAGCGATAGGACGATCCAATTTAACTCGGATGGACGTCCTAGTTTTGTGTTCTAGGGAAACCGAGGAGGAACGTCGATCCCTTGGATTTCCTCGCTTGAGGCGACCAAGTTGTTAGATGATGAATGTGAAGGATATGTGGTGAATGTTATAGATCTGATAGTGGCGAAACCTAAGTTAGAGGATATACCCGTAGTATGCAATTTCCTCGAGGTGTTTCTTCGGGAATTATCGGGGTTTACCGCTTGAGCGAGAGGTGGAATTTGTGATTGAATTGACCCCTGGGATAAAACCGATTTCAAAGGTACCATATCGGATGTCCCTATCAGAATTGAAGGAGCTGAAGGTGCAAATACAGGAATTGCTGGACGAGGGTTTCATTCGCCCGAGTGCGTCTCCATGGGGAACGCCAGTCCTATTTGTTAGAAAAAAAGATGGAACTCTAAGGTTGTGCATAGATTACCGGCAGCTGAACCAAGTGACGGTGAAGAACAAATATCCGCTGCCGAGGATTGATGATCTATTTGATCAGTTACAAGGAGTCTCACTGTTTTCCAAGATAGATTCGAGGACCGGATACCATTAGCTAAGGATAAGAAATGAGGACATCCCCAAGATTGCTTTCAGGACTAGATATGGGCATTAAGAATTTACGGTTATGCCCTTTGGACTAACGAACGCCCCAGCCGCTTTCATGGATTTGATGAATCGAGTGTTCAAAGAATTCTTGGACCAGTTTGTGATAATTTTCATTGATGATATACTAGTGTACTCTAAGAGCCCCAAAGAACATGAAGTACACTTGGCTAAAGTGCTACGAACCTTAAGAGCACATGCATTGTATGCCAAGTTAAGCAAGTGCGAGTTTTGGCTCAATCGAGTAGAATTTCTTGGACATATCATTTCGAGAGACAGAATCTCTGTAGATCCAGCAAAGATTGAAGCAGTGACTAAGTGGCCTAGACTGACATCAGTAACTGAGATCAGGAGCTTCCTAGGCTTGGCTGGCTATTACAGACAATTTGTGGAAGGATTTTCATCAATAGCTATGCCATTGACAAGGCTGCTTAAGAAGGAAACTAAGTTTGAATAGGATGATAAATGTGAGAGAAACTTCTAAGAACTGAAGCACAGGTTAACAACCGCTCTAGTGCTGACCATACTGTCACGACCTAGAGGATTCGAGATTTTACAGTGATGCTTCTTTGAGAGGGCTCGGATGTGTTTTGATGCAACATAGAAAGGTGGTAGCATACACATCGCGTCAGTTGAGACCACATGAGATGAATTATCCGACGCATGATTTGGAATTAGTTGCTATCCTTTTCGCACTCAAAATCTGGAGACATTATTTGTGTGGAGAGAAGTTTCAGATTTACACTAATCATCAAAGCCTCAAGTACCTATTTTCGCATAAAGAGTTAAATATGAGGCAGCGCCGATGGATGGAGCTTCTAAAGGACTACGATTGCGATATATTGTATCACCCTGGTAAGGCGAATCGAGTTGCTAATGCCCTAAGTCACAAATCTAGTATGGTGCATCTAATGGTCACGGAGTGGACGTTATTGGAAAGGCTCAGAGATTCAGAGTTCAAATTTGAAGTGAGCCAAGTGTCCAACCTGCTAGCTACATTAAGGATTGAACCGGAACTCCTATCTAGAATCAAAGAGCTTTAGTCTATCGATCAGGAAATCCAAAAGATTGTTGGATTGGTTGCTGCTAAGCGGAAGTTAGACTTCCAGGTGAGCGAGAATGGAATCTTGAGTTCCAAGGAAGAATATGCGTGCCTGATGACACGGAACCCAAGGGGGAAAGAGTTATAACAGCCTGAATTTCTATGTAATTTCGGGATCAATAAAATTGATATTATTTCGCATTTCATTTTAGTAAGTCTCACCCAGATCTGATCACTCTTAGGATACTAACCAATAGGGTATGGCTAATTAGGAAATGGTACGTGGATCAGAGATCCGATCGCGAATTAGACACTGATCACGAGAAATGATGAGGGAATATTTTGGACCGATGCAAGCCAATCTTAGGAAAGTGACGGATATGGTTTGGCCAAGGCCAACGAAGTAAAATCCGATCACAAGTGATTCTGTAAGATCGAAAGTGCATGTGGCCAACCAATCCTGAACTTAAATCGAACGATCGCGACCTCTGGGACTAGTGATAATTTCTCATTCTCTTAATGATCAGGACCGTCATGACTCAGATAACCCTAGGTCGACAATGCGTAACCCCTAAACAGCCGCCCCTTAGTGAGACCCTGAAATTGGAAATTTAGCGAGATTTGGTCATAAAATTAGATCCGGACTTGGTCATCGATTTTCAGGTCTGTATATGACTATTTTGTATGGCCGACGTCATTTTAGAGTGGCCACGCATATTTGGAGTTATTACGGTCTAAAATGAATTTCGACCCGGAAGTGAAAAATTACGATTTTGCCCTCTGGACTTTGAAGTTGATTTTCGAGGGTTTGTGCGACTATTTTCGCGATTCCGACACCATATTATGTTGGCCACGCACATTTGGGGTTGGTACGGGCAAAAAATGGAATTTCGACCCGAGGCCGAAAAAATGACCGTTTTGCCCCTAGGTCTATTTTTGGTCCAAATTTTTTTGAAAATATTGGGGAAAATTAAAATTAATTATCAGCTCAATTGTTGGACTCACATACCATTTTACCCTTGTATTATTGGATTAGATTAAGTGTGGACCGTTGGATCAAGGGTATTTTGGTCATTTGGCCCAGATTTGTGACACATGGCATCCACCAGCCATTACATTTGACCAGCCTTAACCATTCTCTCTCCTCACTCCTCATTCCCAACCATCCCA